>JAADXH010000146.1:0-36439 GCA_023337595.1 Globisporangium camurandrum
GATCGCGAAAAGCTCCATCTTGCGTACTCTGAATTGCTCGTGCGTCGTCATCTACCTGCGTCGGTGCACCTTCTTCATTGCCACAGACGCACGCACGCGACTCCAAAAAGCGAGTGAACGCCAGACACAGAACACCAGAGCAATGACAGGTACACCTCATGCTTGGCATTTCATTCACTCGCGTGTGTGGTTCAATTGCTGTTTTGGCTGCTACCTCCTGTTGGCAACTACTTGTTGGCATTGGAGTAGAAGCCGTTGTAGTCAAGTCGTGTGCAGAGGTTCGACAGGTGCGAGTTTTGCTGTCGTCATCATCGTAGGTATATCCAAGTCAGTCCGTCATTCCAGTGTCGCTGACTCACACACTTCTCATCCATAGCACAATCACAATCACAACCACACAATCACACATGCTCAGCCAACCAAACGCACCTGCAGATGCGACCGATCGTACAATTGATCCATAAACTTGCTCAGCAACTTGTCAAATTCATTCTCCAAGTCACTCGTTCGACGCACGAACGAGTTCTCACCGTCGCTGTCGTGCACTGTCAGTGCGCGCTGGACTTCGTCCGTCAGCGCCGTGATGCGCATGCGGCGCATGTCGACTTGCGACGACGGTCGGTGCTTGAGCACTGGCTTCTTCTTGTGCTTGGCATCGCCAGTCGTTTGGCGCTGGAAGCTCGCAAGCGCAGCTTCTGCGTCATCGCGCGCGCGTTGCTCGGCGCGTCGATCGCGCTCGGCTTCGCGCCCAGCGTTGATAGTCTCGTCGTCCATAAAGTACGGCCGCGTAAAGCGCTCGATGCTGTCTGCAAACAGCATGCAAACGGTCATGAGCTTCGTCACGACGCGTAAGAGCTCCGGGTCGGTCAGTAGACACTCTTTGAGGCACATGTCGAGGAACTCGCCGTGGCACAATAGGATATCGTCGACGCTCGCAACGGCGGCCAACTGCCGCTCGAACGCGTGCCAGCGGCTCGAAATGACTTCAAACATCATGTAGTACACAAAGTTTTGCTGAAAGTGGAGCATGCGCTGCCGCAGACAGAACGACGGACCGAGCGCTGCGCGGAGCGACAGCTCTTTCGTCGTCTGGTGGTTCCGCCACGCGTCACATAGACGCCGCTCGACGTGTTTGCAGAAGAACAGGTGACGAAACAGCATCTGGTACTTGGACCGCGCGCCACACGAGACAACGAGCGATAGGGGCCACGCGACTTTGTAGTCGAGTGTGAACGCATCGATGACCCTGTAGCCTGCAAAAACAACGATGTCCGTATGAGCAAAAGAGAGAGAGAGAGAGAGCCAGCTAATCGAATCGAAATCCCCTACCTGGTTGGCTCATCGATGGTGCTTGGGTCGTCGTGAGCGAGTCGCGTATGCCTTTGTGCGCACGTTCGTAGATCGCTTCCATCTGCGACATGAGGTTGTTTGGGGACAGGAAGCACACGAGGTCGTCTTTGTATGGATCTGACGAACACGTCGACGTCTGGAGCGACAAATGCAACAACGATTCGAGCCGCGAGAGCGACAATTTGTCCGCACGGAGCTGCAATTCGCTCTCCGCGACGTCCATAAAGTCGACGAAAAAGTCCCCCTGGTCCATCAGAAAGTAATGTTTGAGCGACGCGAAGCGATTCTTTAAATCGTAATCCCGCGTGTAAAACTCCAGCAGTTCTTCGCTCGCAAACGCGTGCGCTTTGTCAATCAGCTCGTCGTACTCTGCGTCGCTACTTGCAAACGCAATCGTTGCAGCAAATGGACAATTGACCGGTCGCCGGCACGTCCGAAAGACGTTGAGGTACTTGCCGGTCGTCAAGATCGTCGTTGCGACGCGCGTGAGGAACTGCGGGACTTGCGACACGCGCAGCGTATAGCGATCGTGCCAGTACGTCGAGTACGGATTCACACTCACGTCGTCCTTGTCGACGTCGTCGTTCCGTCGGACCATAAACTCATCATACGGATCGACGAGGTCGCCGTAGTAGATCCATCGCTCGACCATGTGGAGGTACGGGACACTTGCGCGCTCGAGCAAGAACGCAAACACGTCATTTGCTTTTGCGTCACCAGCAAGCGACGACCGCATGCGCTGGATCGCACTCAATAACGCTCCACCACCACCGAGCGGCGTTGCGCGACACGCATCGACCAATCGACGCAGCAACTCCATCGTCCGTAGACTCGGTTGGATATAAAACCACAGCTGCTGGAGCGATAGACTTGTCGACGACCGCATGCGATGCTCGAGCTGCGCAATGACGATCGTATATTCTTTCAACAGCGTCTTGAGCGCTGCGCAGAACGCGTGGCTCACTTGGCCGTACTCGTACCGCGCGTACTGCTCGACGTATAGCGTGAGTTCGAGGTAGCACTCGCCGAGTGGGACGCACCGCGCAGCGAGCGCTGCGACCGACGGGTCCATCCCGTGCTGCTGTTGTAAGACAAACGCATAGCGACGTCGTCCTGTTGTTCGTCCAGCGTCAACGTCACCGTCATTGTCGTCAGCATTCTGGACGTGCAGCGCCATGTACCGACCTGCGACGCCGACGAACGCATACAACAGATCGTCGACGACGATCGTCTCTTGAACCGACGGTGGGAACGTCGACAGCGGTGCGACATTCACGTCACGATCGTCTGCTGCTTCACGGCGCTTTTTGTGCGGCTGCGTGAGTGCGTCGCCCGTCAAGTACGCACGCGTGCGATTCCACCGTGGATCGTACGGGATGTTGGATTTCGTCAGTTCCCACACCTGGACGCAGTCGTGCGAACTGCCGATCGTGTTTCCGATGCCATCGCTACCGCCGACGGCATTCACATCGTCGCGTGGTTTTGCGAGAACGACCGTCGGTGGCGCTAGAGGGTTTGTCGGATCGATCCGGACCGACAGCAACAAATCGACGGTCGCCATCTTGAACAACACGCGGTCGCTCGTGACGATCGTCTGCTGCGGTTGCTCCAATAAGACGCTCGACGACGACGGATGGAGCGAGAAGAACGCACTGCTGCTGTTCTGACTGCTCTGGCTCGCACTGCTCTGGCTCTGGCTCGCTGCGCGTCGTTCCGTATCGACGACAGCACTGGGATGGACGAGGCGCCACTTCTCGTTGTTCGACATCCCGGGTCCTTTCTTCGTCGTCAGCGTCTGCGATAGGGCGTCGACCGATAGAAAGTGACCTTTCCGACTCCCCCCGACGCAATAGAGCGCGACGACATCACCATAGTGCACGTCCCCACAGTCCGTTGGCATGTTCGCTTTCACCAAGACAAACACTTGGTCGTCGTCGCCTGCGAGGCCGTCGCCCGTGACGTCGATCTGCGTCCCGACGTGCTTCGCAGGCGTCCGTCGGCGCGCTTTCACCGGCGTTGTCGACGACGCAGGCGTCGTGGATGCGACCGCGAGCGCTGCGATCCGGAGACACGCGTGGTTGTTCAGCCGCAACCGCACGAGCGCGTTGAACTGAATTTCGGTCCCACAGCGCGATCGTTCTTTGAGGTCAGCCTGTTGTCCCATGCTGCTGCTGCTGCTGCTTTGTGCAAGTGGATTCGTCGTCGATAGACCAAACGCCAAGCTCCGGAGCGAGCGACTCGCAAAGCTCGACGCGCTGGCGGCCGATGCGCTGTTGCCAATGGGTGGCGCATTTACCGAGTCGAGCGAGTCGAGAAAGTGTACGAGCTCCTTGTGCGGCGACAGCGGGTGGTGACTACTGCCCGTCGCTGCTAAATGACTGGCGCTGTTGTTCGTCAGCATTGCGTCTGCAGCGAT
Source organism: Globisporangium camurandrum (assembly GCA_023337595.1). Lineage (NCBI taxonomy): Eukaryota > Oomycota > Peronosporomycetes > Pythiales > Pythiaceae > Globisporangium > Globisporangium camurandrum. Next base: position 3,767 of record JAADXH010000146.1, read on the forward strand.
GCTGTCGAGATCGAGTGCGGTGCGTTGGTTGTTGTTGCTGTTGTTGTTGCTGCTACTGAGTTGTGACAGCGTCGATTCGAGTGCGCGGCGCGAGCGCGGTGTGAGTGGATCGTCGCTCGCATGTGCGTCGGTCGCAGCAGTGGCGGACGAAGAGACGCTGTTAGCGCGCAGCGAGGTGTTGACAAACAGTCCTGTGTTGTTGTTGCTCGAGGTGCCAAGGGATGATGACGAAGACGACGACGCTAGCGACGACAGCGACGATCGCAATGCTGCAGAAGGCGCGGAGGGCAGCGCGCTCTCGCTCAAAAAGCTCGATGCTGCAGAAGCGGTCGCAGCAGTCGTGGCTGACGCGCGGAACTGAGAGTACGCTGCCATCGCTGCTTCCCTGCTCGCGCGCGACAAGCCCGCACCTGTTGCGGTTGCAGTGGATGCTGACGACGAGGACGTCGACGACGCGGACGTCGGTCGGCTGCTCGATTGCTCACGCGCTGCGAGCGCGTTGATCCGCGCTAGTGCAGCGGCGCGCGCACTATCGTCGCCTGGCGCACCTCCAGCATCTCCGATGTGTCGTGCCATTTAGTCGACTAATGTTGCGCTCACTGTGCAAAGTAAAGCGAGAATAGCGCGACTGTGCCCCTTCAAAAACGATAATCCTACAAACAGACCTGTGCTATCCTGCAGCTAAACCTTGCAACAGCGATGAAAAATGTTGCTGCATTTGACACGAACGACTTACATTTTCAAAAACGATCAAAAATGCTGACAAAATGCTCCGGATTGTAGAGGTTTAGGGAAACCCTCCAGAATTGATTTTTGTGGGGTTAATTATATGCCAAGTTTGACAGGTCTAGTATTGCCAAATGTTGCCACTTTGAATTCGAGAGTTACAAATGTGGCCACTGTAAGTGATGTCGTGTGGCCATCATACTTTATAAATATCGACTCATTTCCACAAAAGTATACATATATATACAGGCACTTAGAAAGATCCAAAGAGAACACCAACGGAAACGACACCAACATCAACATGCCGCCCAAGCGCACTGGCAAGTTCTTACCTGACGAGACCCGCCGCCTTCGCGCAGCTGTGGTTCTCCACGGCAAAAAGTGGGCCAAAGTCGCAGACTACGTTGAGACGCGCACTAAGAAGCAGTGCGCGAAGCGTTGGATGACGGTGCGTGACAGGGACGACATCGGCGACGGCACCTACGTGGAACAAGCCAAGGAACGAGAGACGATGGTCGGGCCACTGGATATTGTATGCATTGCGACTGCGCATGCAGAGCCGGCGCAGAGTGTAGTCGCGCAGTCACTGTTGGAACTTGCGTCCGTGCGACCATTAACGACAGCTGTTTCAGCTACACCGGCAATGTAGGTACAAATGGCTACACCGACATTGGCGTTGGAGAGCGAAGAGGCACACTCGTATTTAGTGGAACATGAGCGACGACGCAAGGACAGGGACACACGAGTGCGAGCTCTGTAGCCGGAACGTCAGTCTTCGCTTGGCCGAGTCTCCCACAAGTGAATCAACAGCGTATTCGTCTTGCGGTGTCCGTTGCCCGTATCGCTCATCACTGTACGATACAACGTCCAACAGCCACTACTCGAACCACTACTCGAACTACTGCGCGAACCACTACACGATGACAAAATCGTTGACAGCGAGATTGTCGTCGTCGACGACGCACGACACGCCATCTGGAACGATGTGCAGCACTGGGGCGACGAATAGCTCTGTTGGGATCACGAGTCTTTCATTGGAGCGATCGACTCGCATGGCGACAGCTGTGCCACGACATCAAAAGAGCGAATGATCGTTTATATCTGTCAGGCTACCGGGTTTCTTACGAGTCGCACTTTTTTCTCTCACTGACGACGACATTTTAGACTGTGTAATTGACGTCATGAGGAAGCAACGTAATTTAGTTGTCGAGATCATTACTGACAAACGAATGAACGCGCATCCCGACTCGGTAGTTTCGGAGCTCAAGCGTGCGGCCAGGAAAAACTAGGACTACGTGCTGATCTCCTCGCGCACCATGCACATCAAGGTATGTGGTTTCGTATTATGTTATCCGTTGTGTACAATGTTGTCCATTTCGTATTATGTATTCGGACCTGTGTTTTGACAAACAATACGACGTGTATTTTGGGTTTTATTATGTGTAGGAAAAAGGTTGATTAGGTCATTCGTGTGGATCATCATTTTGACGCTTTGCATTCTGTCCTGTCACACTTTTTGAATGTTGCAAAGAGCGCGATAATTTACTGCAAACAAAATTATAAGTGCAGCATCGGATTCTGCAACGACGACGTGCACGCAGATCGCAACGCACGACACGTGCATGCCTGCTTCTTTCACGCGCACGTGCACACACACACACAAATCAGCACGTTTACGCACGATGACCTGCACTGCAATGGCGTGGATGCTGCACAGTGTCAGATGTACGCACTGACAAAGCCGCTGCCGCGCACGACTAATCGCCATCAGCTTGTCGGCTCGAAGCGTCGCGAACGAATTCGCATGGAAAGATCCTCCTCCTGTCGCCTACTGCTGCTAGTCAAGTGCTACTCACGTTTGCTTATCAAACTCCGCTCCGCTTGCCAGCTACGCACTGAGCAATACATGTGCGCATGGCGCCACCTGACAGCTCCCGTCAGCGTCGCCGGCATCGACCAGCAACAGCAGCTCGGTGCATTCGCAACTTCGCGCACACACTCACACTAGCGCTCGTGCTGCTGCTCGCCAACTATCATGGAGGTGCATATGCGACGCAGCTCATTGTGCTCACGCAACCGATCAAGTCGGTTGCAGGTGAGCCGTTCGTGCTCCAGCCCGTCGTTGCGCTCACAGACGACGATGGCAACATGCTTCCGCACGTCAACAGCGGCACGGTCCGCGTGTCGATTGGTACCAACCCCGGACAGTTTGGGACCGTCCAGCCAACGATCCATGCATTCCGGTTCGTCAATGGCATAGCGACGTGCCAAGGGCTCTACATCAACCTCGCAGCCGTTGGCTATACTCTCGTGTTCGTCTCGCTCGCCCATGGCGTCCGCACAGAATCAACCGCGTTCGACGTCGTCGTTGGATTGCGCTATACGATCGCAATCGTGACTGACATCAGTACTGCGTGGGGTGGGACACCATTTCGACCCCAACCGGTCGCAGCAATCGTCGATCGCGGTGGCAACAGAGTCTCGACGCTGTTTGACGGCACGGTTCGTTTAGAGATCGTACGCAATCCAGTCGGCGGTCATTTGTTACCGGCGTCGAACCTGAACGTCACGATCGGCGCTGGCCTTGCCAAGTTCCAGAATACGTTCATTGACGTTGCCGGATCGCCGTATACGCTGCGGTATACGACGAGCCTGACGCTCCCCGGTGGCTCGACGGTCGAGACGAATCCGTTTACGGTCACAGAGGGCGAGTGTACGCGCATGGTGCTACGTACAACACCCGCCAATGCGTTTGGCGGCACAGCGTTCGCGCGACAACCCGTGCTGCTGCTGCTGGATGCAGGTGGGAACCCAGTGAGTGACGACAGCACGAGTCGCATCCACGCTGCAATTGCGTCAAATCCATCGAGTGGTGTCTTGGCGCCTGCGCAGTCGCTTCGCGTACGCGTCATTGACGGCGTAGCGACGTTCCGGAACTTGCGCATCGATCGCGCCGGTGCGGACTATACGCTCGTGTTCACGCTGCAGTTGTACGACGCCGACACGAACACGTACACAGAGACAGCAGTCGAGCAAGTATCGCAGCCATTTGACGTCGTTGTGGGGCCGCCAGCCGTGTTGGACCTGCAGCAATTGTTGTCGGACGGTGTTTTGGACAATCAACCGCACGACCAGCAGCCGGAGCTCGCCGTCTTGGATGCAGGTGGCAACATTGTGACGTCCATGAGTGTTGGCGACGTCACCGCGACGCTCGTATCGAGTGCGAGTGTTGCTGCAACGATCGTCGTCGACACGACCGCTGCGCCGCTGTTGACTGTAGCGAGCGTCCGCGCAATCGCAACGCCGTTAATTCCAATGCCGTACGGCGTCGGCCAGCGCCTACAGATTGAAGTGCTCTTTTCCGATGAAGTACGTGCGCTTGGCGTCCCAACACTCGTGCTCGCAACGTCTGCAAGCGGCAGCGGCCCGAGCGGCGTCGCTGAGTGCGTGACGCTCAATACGTGGTCGACGACGCTCGTGTTTGAGTACGACGTCGTTGCGACCGACAGTGCGAGTGATTTGAATTATGTATCAACCACTGCGCTGCAGCTGCTAAACAACGCGGATACGATCGTCGATCGCAACTTGCGGACGCCCGTGCTGACGCTGCCGGATGTCGCAAGCGTCAATGCGTTGGCGGGTACGAGCACTGTTGGCATCGATACGACGCCGCCTAGAATCGTCAGTGTATCGTCGCCTGCACCCGGCAGCGGTGAGTTTGGCGCGAACGAAGCAATTGACGTCGCCGTGCGCTTCTCCCGACCGATTACAGTCTACGGCGCGCCGCTGTTGCCGATCGACTTTACCGCCGTCGGTACGAGTACGATCGTCGCGGTCCGCCACGCGGTCTTTACGCGTGGGAACAACACGGACACGCTCGTGTTTGTTTACGTCGTTCGACTCGGTGATACGATCACAGCTGCTGCTGCAGTGCTCGGCACTTCTACGAGTGTGCAATTGAACGGCGGGTTTCTCAAACATTCTAGTACGCGACCAACGACGAACGCGATCGCTACAATGCCTGCTGCGTCCATGACGCTCGCAGGCTTGAACACAATTGTGATTGACATCGCAGCGCCTGTCGTGGATCCTGCAGTTGGTGTCACGGCAGCGTCGTCGACCACACCCAACGGTCTGTACGCACCAGGCGATACGATCGAGGTCGTCGTGACGTTTACAAAGCCCGTACGCGTCACAGGCCTGCCGCGTCTGTACCTCGACACGGGCGCGACGATCAAGCGACCGGCGCAATACAAAGCAGGCGACGGGACAAATGCACTCGTGTTCAAATACACGGTCGCACCGTTTGACTCCCACAGTGCGAGCAGCAGCAACAACGCGCACTTGAACTACCGCGACGACGACGCACTCGAGTTAAACGGCGGGTCGATCACGCGGTTTTTGCATAGCAGTACAGGCGGCAGCGCGAGGGGCGTCGACGCCGTGCTGACACTTGCGGCAGTCACTGCAGCAGGCACATCGCTGCAGTCGACTGCACGCATCGACTTGGACGGCAATGCGCCGATTGTGTTGGCGATTGCAATCGTTGGGACGTCCCCCGCAGCTGTGAACAACGTCGTACAGCGTGACAACACGATCTCGATCGAGATCAGCTTCTCCGCGCGTGTCGTGGTCGACACGACGCACGGCAAACCGTCACTGCAGCTCGACGTCGGCGTGTACGACCGCCATGCAGTGTACGTCTCTGGGAGCGGCTCCGCAGCGCTGCTGTTTGCGTATGAGGTCAAGCTCGGCGACACTGCGCCTGCGGGTCTCGACTACCGATCGCGGACGTCGCTGCTGTTGAATCGCGCGACGATCCGACGCGCGGCATTGACGCCAACGCTCGATGCGCTTCTGCTGCTTGCGACGCCGACTCAACGGCTTGCGACGCCGCCGCTCGTCGTCGATCCGACTGCTGGCGTCGTGACGACGATCGTAAGTCTCGTCGCAGACGTTGTTGCTGGCGCGTACGGCTCGGGGCACGTGATCACGCTCACGCTCTCGTTCTCGGACGAAGTCGCAGTCGACGGCGTTCCAACGCTTGAGCTCAATACGCACGCGCGCGTGCCGTACGTCTCGGGAAGCGCAACGCGCAAGCTCATGTTTGTCTACATTGTCAAAGACACCGACGTTGCAATTGCAAGTCTCAACAAACGCACCGACGCAGCGCTCGTGTGCAATGCGCCGTGTCGCATGATCAACTACAACGGTCTTGACGTTGCCGTAACGCTCGCTGGCATTGACGTCACGCCGGCTGCGATTGCGATCAGTACACTGCCGCCGGTCGTCGTGCGCGTTTACGCAATCACGCCGGCGTCGACGATCAACAACAACGTGTTTGTCGTTGGCGACGCGATCGAGATTGTCGTCGAGATGAGTCTCGACGTGTTCATCGAGCCACCGCCGAGCGCCTATCCTGACAAAGCGCCACTCCTGATGCTCAATAGCGTCGCGCTGCCACTCGGTCGCAGTGTCCTCTGTCAGGGCTACTACCAGAACAATCGGAAGCTGCTGCTGTTCCGGTACATTGTCCAAGCGGGCGATTCTACCATCGATCTGACGTACGTCGATGAAGATGCACTGACGCTCAATAGCTACCAGAGCGCGATCAAGCGGTTTGCGACGACGCCACGTACAGACGCGCTCTTGACGCTCCCACGGCCGCCGCCGCCGCTCAGCACAATTCCAAATCAGAAGCTCACGGTCGATACGCGCGCGGTGCCACGTGTTGTGAGCGTCTCGGCGTTGAACGCGAACGGTCTCTACCGCTGCGGCGACGTGTTGGAGCTCGTCGTCACCATGTCGCAGCACGTCGTCGTCATCGGATCGCCCGTGCTCTGGCTCGATCTCGGCGTGGCAGGTCGCGACCGCAAAGCTGTCTACGCACGCGGCAGTGGCTCGACGACACTCGTGTTTGCGTACGCGATCCAGGACGGCGACTACAGTATGGACGTCGAGTACGTCGACCACCACTCGCTCGATGTTTCGGCAACAGCGAACACTGCGATTCTCCACCGTGCGACGCACCCGACGACGCCTGCGACGCTCGATTTGCCATTTCCGTTCACACAAAACAGCTTGGGATTCCTGAAAGACATTATCGTGAACGGCCGCAAGCCGATCGTGGTCTCGACTACGTTCCTCTCGCCCGATGGCGTCTACGCAGTCGGTCAGAAGATCGTGATTGAAGTTACGTTCAGCGCCTGTATCGTCGTTGACGTTGGTGGCAGCGCAACGAAGCGCGTGACGTTGCGTTTCGAGCCAAGTGGCGCCACGCCGATTGTTCGCCACGCGGTGTACGTCAGTGCGAGTTCCCCTGGCCCAAAGCTCCGATTCGAGTACGTCATCCAGACGGGCGACACGGCACGGGACCTCGACTACGCAGCGTCAACGGCGCTCGAGCTCCACGGCGGCGCACGCATCCTCGCGTGTCCCACTGACGCGCTTGCAACGCCCGTACAGCCAGCGGATGTGCATTTGAACCCACCCGGTGGTCGTATCCTTGGCGCCACGACGCGATCGATCGTGTTTGGACGCACGCGCTTTACCGACTTGGTGATTGATCGCCTCGGGTTGGACTACCGTGTGGAGTATACGACACAGCTTGCGGGCAATGCTGCAGTATTGACGACAGCATCGCGCGTGAACGTACTGTTCTCCGCGTGCTACGGTGTCCGGTCAACGCCGTTTGCAAGCAACGATCGACTCGGTGTGAGCGTCGCGATCGACGACGGGACGCTCGTCCTCGGCGGCCCTGGCGCCCAGCAACCGATTGCGGCCGTGCAAACTGTCGCGGTCGTCGGCGACGCAACGACGTACGTCGACGAGATCCAGACGATTGAGACGATCGCGACGCAGCGACCGGCTATTCAAGAGCTCACTACGAGCGCTGCGCCCGGCGAGACGCTCGGCGGGTGGTTCTTTTTACAAATCGGGATCATCGGCCCCACGCGGCGATTGTATTACAACTTTGATGCTGCACAGCTGCGCGTCGCGTTGGAATTGGATTTGGGGTTTGGGCTCGATACGATCCGCGTCACGCGTGACCCGAATACGTTCTGCGCCTGTACGAACGGATTTGTCTGGCGCATTACGTTTTTGTATGTTGAAGGACCACTGGCGCCCCTTACGACGATCCACGAACTGACGGGACGACTGGCCCAAATCGGCATGACGAGCGGTCGAGTGTCCCAGGCGCGCGTGATCGTCGACGCGACAGCGATCGGTGGATTCTTTACGCTCCAGCACGCAAACGCCGTGACGCGCGACATTGCATACAACGTCGACGAAGCAGAGCTTGCAACGATCTTGACGCAATACCTCGGGCTTGCGATCCGCAGCGTTGCGCGCCACGTGCCGAACAAGATGCACGAAACGACGTGGTCGATCACGTTCATTGCGAGCGACGCACTGTACGACGTCCCGCAGCTCACGGCGCAGACTGCAGGGCTCCTTGGCTATGGCGCTCGGCTCGTGGTCCGGACGCTCCGCGACGGTCTCGGTCGACTCTCGGGCGCCTTCCGACTGCGTTTTCGCAACGATCTATTCCCGACCGACGAGACGACGGACATTGCAGTCACAGCGACCGAGACACAAGTCGAAACGGCGCTCGAAGCGCTCGTGTCAATCCAGGACGTTCGCGTCACGCGCTCGGCTGCGATGAACGCTGCGGGCGGGTACGCGTGGACGATCACGTTTGTGAAAGTCAATACGCGCAATGCGTACGGCCCGATCGACGACACGAGCGCCGGCCACTTGCCAGCGCTTGTCGCAGTCACGGCGACGAGTGTGGGCAATGCAAATACACAGACGCGGCTGCTGTACGGTACGAACGCACGCGTCGTCGTCCGCGCAGGTGGGTACGACCTGCCGCCCGTCCCGACAGGCGACACGCACTGGGGTTTGCCGGGCGACAATGCGGGGATCGTCGCGGTCTTTACGCACAACGTCGATGCGCACGTGTGGAAACAGCAGAGCACGACGCTCACGGCCGACGATACTAGAAGTGGCGACCTGTTTGGCGCGAGCGTGAGCGTCAAGCGCGACACAATGCTCATCGGTGCGCCAGCGGCTGCGGTTTTTGGCGACGCAGAGCTCCAGCACTTGCTGTGTGACGCCGACGGCGGGTACTTTCGCCTGCTTTGTCGTGGCAAAGCGTCGAGTGCACTCGCGTTCAGCGCAGACCACACGGCGCTCCACGCAGCGATCGTCGACGTCATGGGCGGCGGCGTCGCTGCAAGTGACGTGCGCGTCCTCACTGCGTTCACCGGCGGCGTATGCAGCAACACGGAGATCGCGATTGCGCTCCGGACGCCCGACCACGCAGACGCTAGTGGAAACGTCGTCGACTTGCGCGTCGACGCGTCGGGATTGACGAAAGGCGGCGTCGCTGGCGCTGGCACCGCACACATGCAAGAGTACCGTGCAGGGACGTTTCGGCGCGACGGCATTGGCGCCAAAGGGCTCCAGTGCGGCGCAGCGTACATCTTTCGCCGCGTCAACAGTGTCTGGACGCAGGCGACCAAGCTGACACCACCGGCATCGGAGCTGTTGGATGTCTACGACTTTGGCGTGAGCGTCGCGGTCCACGACACGATCGCAGTCGTCGCAGCCCCCGGTGCGTTCCACGAACGCGGTCGCGTGTACGTGTACGAGTTCAACGCAGGCAACAGCGGCGCGTGGCGACTGTTCCAGACACTGAGCGCCGCGCCGTACGACGCGAGCGTTGGCGACCGGTTTGGCGATGCCGTTGCGATCTCCGGCGACCCGCTCGCGTCTGGTGGCGGTGCACTGACGATCGTCGTTGGCGCTCCAGGCTATGCAACGTCCAGTGGCGCAGTGTTTGTGTTTGATTTACTGAATGGCGCGTTCACGAATCGCCAGCAGCTGCTACTCCCGACATCCGAGCTGCGACAAGGCGATCGATTCGGTAGTGCCGTCGCGCTCGATATGGTCACGACGTTTACGTTGGTTATTGGTGCCGAGCGCAGCAACGACGACAGCGGTCTTGTCGTCGTTATGACGCGACAGAGTGCGATAGACACGTTCTTCACCGTCCAGCAAGTCCTCGTTGGCTCGGATACGCGACTGCGCGATCGCTTTGGTACGAGCGTCGGCGTGTCGCGCGATACGCTGATCGTCGGTGCGCACGAACGCTTTGACGGACGTCAGACGATCCGGAAGCCCGTGCAGTCGATCACGACGAGTACGTTGGACGGCAGTGCGCTACGTGACGGGACGTTCATGCTGAGCATCAACTGGATCAACAGCGCGACGCCGTTGTTGTCGTCGTCGCCAGTACCAAACACAGTGCGTCGCAACGCCACGCGGCCGATTGCGTTCGACATGGACGCGAACGCGCTCGTCGCGGTCCTCGAGCACGACTTACAACTCGGTCCAGTGCTCGTCCGGCGCGTTGGACCGAGTGTTAGTGGCAGTCGTGGCTTTACGTGGTACGTCACGTTTGCGGGTGCAACGAGCGACCTGCTGCTCCTCGACGTCGACGACGCGATGCTGCGTCGATCGAACCCGCAGGCGGTCGTGACAGTCGACTGGGTCGTCCACGTCGCACCGGTGCTGCGGAGCAACGCGTTTGTGTTTACGCGCAGCCGTCGCACGGGCGTCTGGACCGAACAGGCGACGCTGTTTCCACGCGCGAAGCAATACTTTAGCTGGTTTGGCTCAGCGGTTGCGATCGACGAGCGCTACGCCGTCGTCGGTGCGCCAAACCTCGATACGTTCGTCGCCGGGAGCAACGCGGGCGGCGGTTTTGTGTTCGATCTTGGGTTCCTCGCGCTCCAGTTTTCCGCCAAGACGTACAACGTACTTGAAGGCAGCGACGTCGAGATCACGGTCGAGCGCTGCAGGAGCAGTGACTGCGCGATGGACGTTGCGTCTGCGCCAGCGCTGTACATCAACTACGACACGGGCGATGCCTTCTCGGACCAGCAATCGAACAACTTTGTACCTGCGAAGCGCGCCATTGGGCCGTACAAACGCCTCGCGATGTTGGAGGCCGTGCCGTTCAGTCGCCATGCGTTCTTTGCACGTGATGTGCTCGGCCAAGAGCCGTTTCCACAAGTTCCACGCGGCCGGTGGCTCAAGCACAACATGGTCGGCACTGCGATGGGGCGGCAGCAGTTCTACGGCAGCACCGAGCGTCGATCGCGCTGGCTCGACGCTGCGTTCGACTACGCTGGTGTCTGCGACTACGTACCGAGCGTCGGTGAGTTCTTCTTTGACGTGAACGTTGCGCGCCAAACGTTCACAGTGTCAACGACCGACGACGCGGTCGTCGAAGACCCGGACGAGACGGTGATGCTCCGACTGTCGCTCCCAGGCGTTTGGCCGAGCATCGACGGCAGCCTCTGGGCGACGCTCACGATCCGCGACAATGGCGACGGCGGCACCGGCACGCGCACGAGCTTAGCGCTGCTGTCTGCTAACGCAAACGTCCAACCCGACAGCCTGTTTAGCGAAGCGGTTGCGATTTGCGACGACGTGAACGTCGCAATCGTTGGTGCGCCACGTGAAACGCAAGCGCTCGTATCCCAGAACAAGCCCGTCGCATGTGGCGCTGCGTACGTCTACGCGCGTCGGAGCGGCGTGTGGGAACTCGAGACGAAGCTCGCGCCAAGCGCCAGCGAGTGTGTCGATCGCATGCGCTTTGGCGCGTCGGTCGCACTCGACGCAAGTCTCGGGACTGTGTGTGCAGTCGTCGGCGCCCCCGGCGCTGCTACTGCGTCCATCTACCGCCGCACGGCCGCTGGCGCGTGGGTCCAAGACGCACAGCTGACAGAGTTGACGCCAAGCGGCGCAGCGATGACGCGCGCACACAAGTACGGCGACACAAACGCAGTCGGAGTCTTTGGCGACGTCGTCGTCGTCGGTGCGTCGGGTCTCGAGAGCGTGTTTGTGTACCACCGACTCATCGCAACGGGCTGGACGCGCGTCGCACAGCTGCGATGCAGCGACCGGCAGGTCACGCGACTACTGGAGGACGTTGTCGAACAAACCAACGCATTTGGCGTCGCAGTCGCGCTGCATCGCCGCACGCTCGTCGTCGGTGCGCCACTCGCTGCCGCTGCGACCGACCAAGCGTTCGATGCGACGTCGTACTACGACCGTCGATTCGATCGTGCGTTCTTTAGCACCGGCGCCGCGTTTGTGTTCCATCTACGCGCACAAGTCCAGACGATCGAGCTCCGGTTCGACGACCCGGTCACTGTGGGTTCGTTCGTACTCGCGCTGACGCTGCGTGGCGTAAGCGGGACGACGTCCGCGCTGTCGTTCCGTGCGACTGCGCGCGACGTTCAGCTCGCATTACAGACGCTCTCAGTGCTGCGCATCGTCGAGGTCACACGCACAGGAACGAGCGATCGAAGTCCCCTCACGTGGCGCGTGACGTTTATCGATGCGATCGTCGACGTCCCGCTACTCATAGCGCAATGGAAGGGCTTTGGGTGCGACAACTGCGTGCGGTTCAGCAGTCCATTTGCCATCGACCCTGCGCACCAGATCCTCGTGACGCAGACTGTCGGACTCGGGACGTGGCAGCAACACGCGCGCCTCGCAACGCCAGATGCGAACGCAGGCGACGCGTTCGGTGCGAGCGTCGCAATCAGCGGCGAGCAAGTGCTCGTCGGTGCACCGCAATCGAGTGCGTTGACGACCACGACGTGGAATTTTGAGACGGGCGATCTCACGGGCTGGCGCACGACCGGCACGGCGTTCGATCACCAGCCGACGTTTGGCGACAACGCGTATGCGCGTTTGCCGTTTTATAGCTTCAAAGCCCACACAAGTCGGACTCGAACCGAGAAGACCGGCCAGCGCGCGCTGCACGAAGGTCGCTACTATGTCGGGACGTTTGAAGCCCGCCCGGGTGCTGGCAAACAGCCATTGGGTCAGATCCCAACGTGTGCGTTTGCAAACGACGCAACGTGTCGCGCTGTCGACTACAAGCTCCCACGCGCGTCGACGCCCGCTGGGAGCTTCCAGGGCGACAGTCCAGTCGGAACGATGACGTCGCAGACGTTTACGATCCCTCCTATTTCTGTTGTTGCTGATCAAATGGCAGCAAGCGATGGTCCGTGGCTGTCGTTCAAAGTCGGCGGCGGCTGCGACAGCCGGTTTACGTACGTCGAGCTGCTCGTGGACGGCGTCCCGATCGTTCCGACCTACAAAGCGACTGGTCGGTGTGACGAAGCGATGCGGACTGTGCGCTGGGACCTACTGCGATTTGCTGGCAGGAGCGCCCAGCTACGCGTCGTCGATGCGTCGACCGGCGTCGTCTGGGGCCACATCAACGTCGACGACGTTCGATTCAGTTGGGACGTCGCGCAGACGTCGACGCCGCTTGCTGGTGCCGCCTACACATTCCGACGGACAGCGCCTGCATCATTAGATCCGTGCGTCGACATCGACCGGCAGCTGTGTCGCTGGGCGTTCGAGACGCGCTTGCAAGCGAGCGACAAGCGGTCGAGTGACGCATTTGGGTTTGCCGTCGCAGTCGACGACGCAAGTGGCGTCGCAGTCGTCAGTGCACCAGGCGCGAAACGCGTCGACGCAACGAATACGATCGTGCTCGATCGACTGGTGGGGCCATTGGAAGACGTCGGTGCGGTCTACGTGTTCCAGCGCATCCCAGCAGTTCGTGATGGCAAAGGCGTGCTGCTCACGCCGCCGCAATGGCGCGCACTCGAAGCCGCGAAGCTTCAGTATCCGCACGATCCAACGCAACCAACTGCACATACGCGGTTTGGCGCAGCAGTCGCACTCGATCGCACTGCTCTGTTGGTCGGTGCGCCGTTTCTATCGACTGCAACTTTCATCCACAACAGCGGCCAGGCGTTTTACTACGACGTTGGCGTTGCGAGCGTTCGGTTCACAGCGCCGACGTTTGCGTGCGTCGAAGGCAACGCGGACGGCGTCGCGATCCTGACGCTCACGCGGTCACTTGTCTCCGTCCACAAACCACTGACTGTCGCGTATGCGACCGAGGACCGCAGTGCGCTGTCGATCGACGCGCGCAAGTACAGCGAATGTATGGTCACGGCGTTGCCGCAGCGCTATGGCATTCAGTGCTTGGACTATCAGCAGAGTGCGGGGGACGTGACGTTTGCTGCGCAGGAGGCATTTGCGCAGCTTCGCGTCCCGATTGTCGACGATCTGTGCTACGAGCGACACGACAAGTCGTTTGTCGTGCGCCTGCACGTCCCTGGCGGCGAAGCGTTGGTCGGCGAAGCGTTTGTTGCGACGGTCCAGATCGACGACGACGACTTTGCGTTCATGTATGACGTGTGTGTGTGAGACGTTGTGCAAGTAGAGAGAAAGAGAGAGAGAGAGGAAGAGAGTGGTTTTGATTGAATCAGAACGTAATTTAACGCTTTTGGAAAAACTGCAGTAGCGTCGAGCCATTTCCGTTTGATGGCGTCGTCTTTCGTTGCGTCTTTGTGGCGGATGATGTTGCACGACGCGCAATCGTGCGTGTTGATGAGAGTGATTGCGTTGGTGTGTTTGTCGTACCAGTAGTAGGTAGTGGCGCCCGTCGCGCAGGTAACAAACTCGAAGCTGTCGACCCGTTTGTCGCATCGACTGCGCGATTCTTGCGCATGAGTTCGTGGAACGCCGTCGCGTGCAATTTCGAGCCAGAGCTGCTGCTGTTGCTATTGATTACGTCGTCGTCGTCGTTTATCTCAAGCGGCCGCTTCTGCGGTGTGATCCGTATCGTATTGCTTGTGCTGTTGGTACTGGAAGGCGCTGTCGAGACGCGCTCGAGCAGCCACGTGGACGACGTCGACTGCGCTTTTACGGATGTCTGGAGGCGCTGGCTCGATGGCATTGTGGACGATTGCAATGCTCGCGCGTGTTTTGGCGCTTCCGCTTGCGCGTACACGCTGATGAGATGATTCAGACTCGTGGCGCGCGTCTTCGCGTGTCCAACTCGCTGACGCTCGATCGCACGAGGCGACAACAGCGGTGGTGCGGACGATGATGCCGCACGCACGATGCGCGGACGCTTTGGACGCTCGACTTGTTCTGGTTCGTCGCTGTCGATTGCGACGCCAACGTCCGTGTTGTCAAAGCCAAACGCAAGGAGCGACGCTGCGGACGACGACGTCGAATTCGAATCCGTTTGCGTCGGAGCTGCTGTCTTGTGGTCATCGTCAGTATCGCTCAGCGGCGCCACCAGCGTCCGTGGACAAATCGTGCCACTGTAGACGCCACACGCAACGTCCGGCGACAGCACTCTTCCCAAATAACTCGCTTGATCGCCGTTTTCAATTCCAACCTGCGCCTGCAGGACGTCGTACAACCCGACGGCTTCGAGCACTTCGAGCGCTTCAGCCGTGCGTCGATCACACAGTCCAAACGACGCGAGGACGCGCGCAAAGATGTCGCGTTCGCAATTCGCATCGCGCGCATCCAACAGCAACTCACAGCGATTCAGCGTCGGATTGAACACCATGTGGTGGTAAAACATGCTCTCTGCTTGGAATGCACGCTCTAAAAAGCCCGGCGGCGCAGTGACGGTCGCCCCCGTGCCGGTCGTGCTCGTGACGTTGCTGACAATGCGTTGGAGACGCAAGTGATTCGGTGCGCCACGAAAGTGCACGACGTGTTTGAGTGCCGTCTATGAGAAAGCGAGTGAGAGATTATAAGAGAAAGAAAGAGAGAGAGAGAGAGAGAGAGAGAGACAATGACGTACAACGATGCCGATGTTCGGGAGCGAGTCGACAAAGTCACAGCCTGCGAGGACACAAAATTGGACAAACATGCGCGTCGCTGTTTTCTCGCCCGTCGTCACGCGCGCGAGCTTTTGGAGAAATGGATTTGCTGTGTACATGTCGCATATCGAATGCAAGCCAGTGTGTTAGAGAGCCAGTGCCATTGCACTGAATGCCTCTCAAGAATTCAACGCACTTGATGTCAAGCAATGCGCGTGGAGTTGTGGTCGCGACAGCATCTATTGCATAGAGAGAGAAAAAAAGCCAGTTCAATAGCCAACTAGCTAATAGCAATGGACAATCGAACGCACTTGGACAGCGCCCGTGTCGTCGAGTTTGAACAAAACGGGCGCGGCGACGTTTGCAGTGACGCAGTAGAGAAACACGTCCGAGTCTTCCGTGACGATCGCACTTGCACTTCCATTTTTACAGAGCCAGACCATCTGATGCCGCAATCAGACGCACTAGCGTCAGTCGTTTTGTTGTAGAGATACAAACGGATCTATTATCCATCGCACACCTGCGCATCGGCTTCAAATGGCGCAACGACAAACGCGACGTTGTCTGCACGCAAAGCTGCTTGGACGTTTGCAACAATTGTTTGTGTGATCGACACAGTCTAGTGGCGTTTGTATGCAGCCAGTGAGTAGAGAGATAGAGAAAGAGAGAGAGAGAGAGAGAGAGAGAGAGACGTACGCGCTGAAAGTGCTGGTACGCTTTTGCGACTTGGGCTTTGCGCGCGTCGCCATGAAGACGCTGTGCATCGCGAAGCAGTTGCATCCCAATGCGTCGGTTTTCGTCTTTCGAGCCCTGTCGCTTCGCGTGAGTCGATGCTTTGAGTGGCAACCGCTGGCCATCGAACACGAGCACGACGTTTTGGATGCCGCACGCGCGCAACAATGCGACTTTGCGCAGCATGTACTGCACGTACGACGTCGTGGGTTTGTTGGTTGCGAGCTCGTATGCGCATCCGTAGCACCTGTGCGTGCGTGTGTGTGTGTGGAGATAGGTCAGTACGTGCGGTACGCATGCATTGCGACACCGCAAAGAGCGTGTGCGGACGTACGCTTTATGGAGCCACGAGAGCGCGTCGACGACGACTGTTTGGCCACTGAACTCGCGCAGATGCGAGTCAACGAGTGCGTCCTTGACGACGCGCAGGAACCCATCGACGCCCATTGCGGCTCAATGTGCCGTCGTCGTCGTCGTCGTGTACACGCAGGTGAATGGCAAGCGTTGTCGCAGCACGCGCGCAATACCAAAATGACATCCTTTCGCACTTGAAAGGCGGCAATTGTTGGAAGATGGTACAAATTACTTGCTCACTGGTACACTCGGCTGGTACACCGGTACACCTCCGAAAAGCTCACTTCCCACATCTCGACAGACTTTCACACACACGTTAATCGCAATATCCCAAGTCGTAGCGGGACGCGATGCAGAACCCTGCTAATAGTGGCACGTATGGCACCAGCAGCAACAGCGCTGCGGCTGCCAGCAGTGCTGCACAGTACGCTGCATTCCTCGCAACACCAAATGTGAGTAGCACCACCAGCAGCTCGAACACCAGCAATGCGCGTGCAAGTAGCAGCGCTGCAGATCTCGAAGGCGACTTGCCGAGCTCGCTGCCGTCGTACATGCCACCACCACAACCACCACAGCTACCACAGCCACCACAACCGCCGCAAGGTGGGATGGCGTACTACAGTACACCCTACAGCAACGACAGTACCGACAGCAGCAGCCTCCCAAGCTCTGCGAAGCGCCAAGCGCCAGTGGGGCAGTGGAAGACGCCGCCACAGTTTCTCTACCCCGCAAGTCGGAGCAGCACTACAACTGCAACCGTCATTGACACACCGGACCGCACAACCGGCGCTGCGAGCCCGTCGACCGGTATTCGCAGCATGACGTTCCACGACAGTGCGACCGTCGCAAACACTGCTGCGAATACGATCACAACGACAGCGACGCGCAAATTGACGCGGCAGGAGATCGGAGGGATCTCTGCTGCACAGTTTGCTGCGAGCACCGGCGGGTTGACAATGGACACTGCGCTGCTGGCGCGCGTCAGTGGCACTGACCCGTCGCAAGTCGGTACCGAAGAGATCAAACAGATCATGCGGACGCCAGATCTACTGTCGATCTACCAGAAGCTCCAAGAAGAAGACGATCGACGTCAACGTCGGTACGTTTTGTGTTTATTGTGTACTCCTGCACTAGCTCTTGTAAGAACTCAATGAACTGGCTCTTTCTGCAATAGCTTGGAACGGAATCGTGCGTCAGCGCGCGTCCGTCGCGAAAAGAAGAAAAGTTTAGTCGAAACGTACGAAGCTGAAGTGTCGAAGCTCGAAAATTCACTGAATCTATTGAAACTCCATGCGTTTGGCGACGGCCGCGCGTTGGAACTGAGCAATGCGCTTGGTACGTCTTGTCGTATTTGGCTCGCTGATGCTTGAACTGGCTCTCTGACGACACATCGTCTGATCCCAATAGAGTACAGTTCTGGCGAGCACTTGCGCCATGCGATGATGTCGAAAGACGCCAAGATGGAGTTGTTGGCGCGGATCTTGGGGCATCACGCACGCAGCACGGACGCTGTACGTTTCTAGTTTGATGCACACGCAAAAAGAGCCAGTTCACTCCCAAACTGACTTGTTCCAACTAGATCCATCGTGCAAATCGTGAAAATCAAGCGCTGCTTGCAACAGCGACAGACGACAGCGAGTTGTTCCAGTCGCTTCGGCAGCAGCTCCGGCTCTCGGACGCACAGTGTCAGCAATTGGCGCAACTCGAACCACTCGTGCAGGACGAACGACGGCAACTGGATGCAATTGCCAAATGTTTTGCAGCATTGCGCGCACACGACTGGCTCTTTTTCCCCGGCATTGAGGTTCGTTGTATATTTGTGTAGCTATTCGTACAGCAAAAGACTCATAGTTGTCTCTGGGTGGTATACAAATTTCAAGACAATTCTCCACCAAACACGTTCGACCATGTCGACGCCGCAATTCCAGCGCTTTTTGACGTGGACTTTGGACAATCGCGACGTGTTGGACCAACTCCCCGTACGTTTTTGTTTTGTATTGTATTGTATTGAACCAACTGCACTGGCTCTGTTTCGCTCATGGGCACTGGCTCTATTTTCGATCTACAGGTCGTTCCATTTGCTGCGCCACCTGCGACTGCAGATTCTGACTTGGACTTCCGCTTTGACGAAGACTAAAGTTTTGCATAGAGCAAAAAAAGAGCCAGTGTGGCGTATTACATGTCGAGAAAGTTCTGGATCAATCGCAAGCCGTCGTCGGTTAAAATGCTCTCCGGGTGGAACTGGAAGCCTTCAATCTTCATCGTCTTGTGGCGCACGCCCATGATCATATTCGTGCCTTTCACGGTCGCCGTCACTTGTAAACAATCAGGCAATGTCTCGGGCAAACCAACCAGCGAGTGGTAGCGAATCGCCTGGAATTCCTGCGACGATGGCATCCCCTGGAACAGTCCTTTCCCGTCGTGCGCGATCGTCGACTGCTTTCCGTGCATGATCTCCCCTGCGTGGCCAACGGTGCCACCAAAGACTTCAAACATACACTGGTGGCCGAGGCAGACGCCTGCAATCGGGACTTTGCCTGCAAATGCGCGGATCACGTCACACGAGATGCCCGCGTCTTTCGGGAACCCTGGACCGGGCGAGATCATGATCCGATCCGGGTTGAGCTTTTCAATGCCGTCGATCGT
Source organism: Globisporangium camurandrum (assembly GCA_023337595.1). NCBI lineage: Eukaryota > Oomycota > Peronosporomycetes > Pythiales > Pythiaceae > Globisporangium > Globisporangium camurandrum. The sequence goes on from JAADXH010000146.1 coordinate 22,957, forward strand.
GATCTGGTCGTTCCGGATCACATCGACGTGTGCACCGAGCTGTGCCATGTACTGTTGCAAAAGCGTAGGTGTGCACAGGTGTGTGAGTGGAATGTGTATGCAGACACCACGAGTGAGGATGCAAGAGAGTAGCAGCGCACCTGATAGATGTTGTACGTGAACGAGTCATAGTTGTCAATGAGCAGCACGCGCGTCACAGTCATGATAATCGCAACAGTGTGTGCCAGAGTGTGCTAAAGTGTGTGTGTGTGTGTATACAATGAGCAGACAACACTAGCTCGATAAGCTCGACGCTTGTCAATGACAATTCGTCGCTGCAGTTCCGTGCGCTTTCTTGTGTAATTCGTAAAATAGTGACAGTCATTAGTGCAATATTAATACCGACATGTCATTATTCTAAATTCGTACTTAGTACACGTGAGCTTGAGGTTGTTGGATAATCACGATGTCGAAGTGCCGCGGCCGCCAGTCACACGGTTCGACTTCAAAGCCAGCAGCGCCACCACACGACATTGTGCACTTCCAAAAAGCGCGACTGCCGGCCGACTGCTCGTTCAACCACAGCACCACCTCTTATTGCACCATGTTTCGCCAGCTCGCCGGTCGTCACCGCCAGTTTGCAACTGCAACGACAGCGCTCGGGTGCATGGCCGCGGGCCTCGTGCTCGGCAGCAGCAACAGCAGTGGTCACATTGGCAGCAGCCCTGCACTCGCCGAGGACGACGTCCGGGCGTTCCCAAAGCCTGCCACCGTGCTCAAACAGCCCAAGATCAATGGCCTCAAGATCTTCTCCGGCAACGCGAACCCCGAGCTCGCAAGCAACGTCGCGAAGCTCGTCGGCGTCCAGCTCGGCAAGATCACGGTCGAGCGCTTCGCCGACGGTGAAGTGAACGTCATGGTGCACGAAAACGTACGTGGGAAGGACGTCTACATTGTCCAACCGACGTGCGTCCCCGTTAATGAGAACCTCATGGAGCTCCTGCTCATGGTGAGTACGATGCGCCGGTCGTCTGCGCGTCGGATCACAGCCGTGATCCCATACTATGGCTACGCGCGGCAGGACCGCAAGATGGCGGCACGCGTTCCGATCTCTGCTGCAGACGTCGCACGCTTGCTCGAAGCAATGGGCGTCGACCGCGTGATCGCTGTCGACCTCCACTGTGGGCAGATCCAAGGGTTCTTTGGCCCACGCGTTCCGGTCGATAACCTCGACGGCGGCTTAGTCGGTGTCACGTACTTTGGCACGCATGAGCTCGTGAACCCGGTCGTCGTGTCGCCGGACGCTGGGGGCGTTGCACGGGCAAAGAAATTCCGTGAATGGCTCGTGGGGAAGCACGGACTCCAACAAACTGGTCTCGCAATGATCATCAAACAGCGCATTAAAGCGAACGAGATCGACCGCATGGACCTTGTTGGGAACGTCGAAGGCTCGGATTGTATTATTGTCGACGATATGATCGACACTGCAGGGACGCTGTGTAAAGCAGCGCAGCACCTCGCAGACCACGGTGCACGGAACGTCTATGCGTTTGCTTCGCACGGTCTGTTCAATGGCGCTGCGAGTGACCGGATCCAAGCGTCCGTGTTGAAAGAAGTGGTGGTCGTAAACACGACGCCATTGCCAGCGAGCTGTGTTGGGAACGACAAGATTGTCCAGTTGGACATTGCGCCATTGGTCGCCCAGGCGATTCAGAACATCCATGGCAAGAAGAGCGTGTCGATGTTGTTTGAGTGAGAGTGAGAGTGAGAGTGTGTGAGAGAGAGAGAAAAAAAAGAGAAAGAGAGAGAGAAAGAGAGAGATGGACTGATACATACATACAAAGCATAAGAGCACACGTGAGAAAAAGAGCCAGTTTGTTGTAGTTGCTCCTCTAACAAACTGGATCCAGAAACCAACCGCTCTCTTTACGCCTGCGCTTCTGTGTCGTCGTTGTTGGTCGTCGGAAGGACGTTTGGAGCGAGGGATGCAAGTCCACTGGTCGATCCATTGACAGTCTGGGGGTTGAGCTCGTTCGGCTCGTTCGGCTCGTTTGCGTGTGCGAGTTTTGCAAGCTTTGCATCCAGCGCTTTCATCGCACGGGCTCTGTCGACGTTTAGCATAAACAGCAAAAAGAGAGAGCGAGAGAGCGTCAGTCTATTTCACTCGTATCTTCCAAACAACTTGAGAACATGGAGAAAAAAACGCACTTTCGTCGTTCGGCAATCGGATCGTCGGTCGTTGCATCCTATACAACCAACAAGTCAGTCGCGTCGCATCCTCCCATCAAGTTGTTCACAAAGACACCAAAACGCACGCTTGTGAGCACGGGCAACAGCGACTTTGTCGGCGTCACATGTTTCTTGTTCGATCGGCTCTTGAAGAATCCACAGAGCTTCACGACGCTCAGACTGAATCCAGCAAGTGGCGCAACGATCCGGCTGCATGCAATAGCCACGTCAGTACGTCATGTAGGACATCGGGTCTAGAATACGCAATCCAACGTACTGCAATGCATCGGGCAGCAGTACCACAAATGCAAATGCATCGCTCGTGTCGCCGCGTGTGCCATCGAGTCGGTTCTTGTTGAGAAACCGCAAGTAGAACCAGCCAAAGTAGCCACCGAGTGCTGCAAACGGCCCCGCGCCAACGAGCGACGTGCGCAGTGCAAGTGACGACGACATCATCCCAACGACCGACAGACCCATACTTCCAATTACAGCAACGAGTGGATAGAACTGTCGCGCATGTGAGGCCCTAATAGAGGTATTCAGAGACATACGATACACGACTGACCCGTAATTTCAAGCCTGGAACGAGTGGTGAAGTCGCCAGTGGCGTCGGTTGCATGAGCGCAACGAGCAGCGCAGTGAGGCCACCGGCAAAGCCCGAGAGGCTCGTGTTCCTATTTTGGGGTTGTACAAGCGCGTAAGAGAGAAACGTCCGTAGAGGTGCGATACGGATGAGCGTAAAGGACGACGTACAGGTAGATGGGGTTGCGAAAGACAATGTACAGCACAAACAGCTGCACAAACAGCACGAAGCTTGCGCAAATGTTACTGAACAGTAGCAAACGCGCCACGTTGAGCGACCCGAGTGCTGGCTCCACGCGCTTTGCCAAGCTGAATGCAAGCGGCAGGACAACAACGAGCTGCAAGACGTGCGGGTGGTAGAACCCAGCAGTCACGTAGACCCACGGGCGAATATGCGACAGGATCGCACTGCGTTTGGACCGAAGCGCTTAGTCGACCTGTGGTGATAGGCAGGTAGTTTGCGCTGCCATATGCAGTACGTACTCGGCAACCGAGAGCGCGAGGACACCACCGGCTTCGTTTGCGGGCGTGAAGAACACGCCAAAGAGCCACAGCAGCGGCAGCGTGAGCACGAGCACGAACGTTGCAGGGAGCTGCGTACAAGTGCAGGAACATATAGTGAGAGGTGAGTACGTTGTACACGTAGAAAAGTAGGTAGTCCACAACAGTGCAGCACATGACGACGCACGCGCATGTTGTTTGTCGTGGTAAATGCCAGTCTTGTCACTGCATGAATAGAAACGTTTCTACTGTCTAGTCACCCAAAACAAAATAGGACGCCTATACTGAAAGCAAGTGGTCTCTCGTCACGCTGATTCGGTGTCTAGTAGTATTTTAAGCTCGGCGTTTGTATGCCAGCATACCGGTTTCTACCTAAAATAGGATTGAACTCGCCACGCCGCAAAAACCTTTGATACACCATTAAACTCATTCAAATGACGCTACACGCTCGAGTACGCGATCCGAAAGCACTGGCTAGTTGCGACATCCACACTCTGGACGAGTCTACAGCCGCGCTTTCGAAGCTGCTGCAGTATCAAAGCCGTTTTCGACCTTCAGATGCTCCTTGATGAGCTTCGAGATGCTCTTGAACGCTGGCGTCGCAGCGTCGCCCGTGAGCTGGAAGATCGTCGATTCGACTGACGTGATGAACGCACCTGACTGGCGCATGCGCTACAGTAGAGAGAGAGGACGATCATTCAGTAGAGACGCTCTTGTATCCGACTGTGACTACTCAACACGCAGATACGCCAACGCACCTCGAGCGCAACGTCGCGCGTGAACGCCGTGGAGCTCGACACAGCGTCTGCAACGACGTGGACGTCGTAGCCTTTGTCGAGCAGATCGAGGCACGTCTGCAGCACGCACACGTGGCCCTCAATGCCGCACAGAATCACAGACGTCGGTGCATTCAGCGTCGTCTCGACGTGCGCTGTCACGTCGGGCGTCAGCATCGAAAACAGCGTCTTGTCAAACACGCTGACGCGCTTCGCGTCGGCGAGGTTTGCTGTGATCGACGCCACTGTGTCACCCAGACGCGGCGCGTTCTGCGTCGTGACGACGATCGGGATGTCGAGCACCTTCGCAGCGCTCACGAGCGCGTTCGTGCCGTGGACGACCGTTGGCATCTGGTAGATCGCATTGCGGAAGATCTCCTGTACGTCGCACACGAACAGGACGCTCGAAGACGGTGCGAGGCGCCCGATGCGGCGCGCGATTGCTGACGATGCCATGGTTGAGAAAATGAGGGAAGGACTGAGGCGTTCGCACTGAGTATGCGAGCGTGCGCTTACGCGTCGAATGTCGAGCTGATGACGTTGAACTTTCAGTCAATTGAAAATATTTTTAGTAATTAGGATTTGCAGTAGAACTTATTCCTTGTATGTTACTGTTTTGCAAACGAGCTTTCTGTTTTGGCTGTAACTGTGAAGGCGGACGTTCATGTGCGTGACTACATGTTTGGTACGTATGTAGAAGACTGGAGGACGACGACACGTTGCAAAATTGGTGCATTGACAGCTCAAGCTCGTTCGACCGACGTGACCAAATGACTTCTTCTCGCCACCGATCACTCGACTACCAAAAACACTGACGGATAGAAGAGCCAGTTTGCTTACACGCAGTGCTTCGGGTGCTTTGGCTTGCGCGGTTTCTTCGTCGCTGCTGGCGTCACCGCTGGCGATTGCTGCGAGGCTGGCGACTGCGTCACTGGCGCAACTGGTGCTTTGGTCGCTGGTGCAACTGGCGCTTTGGTCGCTGGCGCAACTGGTGCTTTGGTCGCTGGCGCAACTGGTGCTTTGGTCGCTGGCGCAACTGGCGCCTGCGTCGTCACTTGTGGCGCTTTCGTCAACACGCTCGACTCGGTCTGCGGCTTCTTGTCGTTGTCATCGTCATCGTAGTTTGGCGGCGTCACTTTCCCAGCACCTTCATCCTTTGGCTCTTTCGTCTCTGGCTTTTTGGTTTCTGGTGCCTTTGTTTCTGGTGTCTTTGTTTCTGGCGCTTTCGTCTCTGGCGCTTTCGTCACTGGCGCTTTCGTCACTGGCGCTTTCGTCTGCACTACCGATTGGTCTGCTGCCGACGATCCCCCGTTCGGACAGAACGTGACCTTGAAGTTGGTCGCCATTGGGCACGAGTGCGTCTTCGTGTCGTCTTTTGGGTACAAATACGCATCACTGCAGCCATCAGCCAAGCAAGTGAGTTCACGGCAGTTCGCGCCGTTGCCATTGCTCAGTGGCGTGACTTGAACCGGAACGTTGAACCCCTTGCCGCTCTGCGAGTGTTTCTTGCACTCGTCCAAGCTGCCGCAAAAGTGGAACCCGGCGTTCAGCCGCGGTGGGATGATGCTGACGTCGTACCACGCGAGTGGCATGTCACCCTTCGTAGCAAACTCGACGACTGTATTGGAGGAGAGAAACGGTAAGGCAAGCAGCATATAACGAGTCAGTTCGTGATGACACCAGCAATTGCGAAGAGGCATCGATGGAATGTTTGGACAGCAAACAAAAGACAAATACGTACGCGTTGCTGCGTCGTCTTTGCCGGCCCGAATGTGGCCTTCGTAGCCTTTTGGGATCGTGCGCGAGCACGAACTGCCGGCCGCGAGCGACTCAGAGTCGTCCGTGCCTTTGCCACCGAGGCGCGTGTACAGGTCGATCTTGTGGTCGCAGTTGTTCTGCACCGTGAGCTGGAAGCCCATGGTCGTGGAGCTGACGAGCGCAGCCGATGCCGCGACGAGCAAGAGCGACGTCGAGCGCAGCGAGACCATCGTGTTGCTGTGCGTATGGAGTGGTCTGTGGAGACGGAACTGCGGCGGTGCTGGCAGCTTGATTAATGATGCAATGCGCGCAGCGCGTGACGACTGAAGCTCTTCGTTGCGCGTCGTGCATCGAGACACGACAACATGTGCGTTGTGCTGAAATCGACAATCCAGTGGTGATTGGCCACAGCCGTTTCAATACAAATTGCAAGTAATAGTTGCAGATATTCAGTTCCAGCGTCGCGTTCCGCAGCGCCAGCTGCATACGAAACAACTACGCACCCAATCTCTCCATGTTGAGAGACAATCGAGGTTTGTTGATGCTGATACAGCACGCTTTCATGGCCATGAATGTCTTTGGGACGAAACCATGTGAGCAATTGGCGCTGTCGACATGTACTCGTCTTACTGTACTGCTGGTGATAAAAAAAAACCCGGGCAATTCTGGGATCGCAAGACAACGACAGGAGCATGGGGCCTCCAGAGTGCAACTGTTTTGTAGTCGTGGAATAGAGAAGCTCCAGTGTCGATGGTACTCTATCGCATACTCACATGACGACGACACAGAGCAATCGGATTGCTTGGAGAGAGAGCCATCGTGAAGGTCCGTACACGCGATCGTCATCAGATTAAATTGCGTGGCAAAACTTCATGCGGTCGTATCGTCTCGTCTCGTCGAACAGGAACAACAACAACAAGGATGCGGATGAACGAACAAGCAAGCCGTTGACATTCACATTAACGCTCATAGAAAGCAGAGCGTGCTAGTCTACCGTACACGAAAATAACGAGCAGTCACACACAAACTCTCAGCACCGCTCCGACATTCGATAGGACACCTGTAGGCGCTTGTTACCTTTAGCCCTATCACTTTGTACTATATCAATAGTCTTCGGGGTAAATGTTGATATCAAAGGGATGAACCAACTCAACTGTTTTTTCGCTTTGCATTTGGCCACCTCACATTTTCAATCGCTCCTATTTAATGTTTAGCCAAAAATGGCGTATCAAAAAGCCACATCTACATTTAGCAAGCATTAGCCTTAACCACTGGACCACAGGTGTAGAGCTGACTACCACTAGAAAGAGCAAAAATGCAACTGCATGTACGACATCATTCATAGTCAGAGGCTTCGCGAACGATGCGTCAAGCAGCCGTAAAGAGCGATTTGATGTGCAGGGCCGGTGAATGCAAATATGGAAAATGTTAATGAATTGGATGACATGTTATGGCGCATTTCCAACTTAATAACTTTTGTTATGAAACGAAATGGTGGGAGTTCTCTTCACAGGCGTCCACCTAAAAACCTGATAGTGCTAACAAAGGACACAGTACATACGAAATAAGCAACATTAGATTAAATATGCACATTATTTTCTCTCTCTCTCGCTCTCTATCTCTCTCTCTATCTATCTATCTATCTATCTATCTATCTATCTATCTCTTATTCTATATTAGCTTAAATTTATGACATCAATAAAATAATGTATATAGTCTACAATTCAACAATGCACAAGCTGTATCCTCTTAGTCGTAGCTCGGCGAAAAAATCGGTTTTTCAGCACTGTGTCCAGTACTTAAACTTGTATTTCATTACATCGGGACTCTGCCGTTATCTAAAGTATATGGAATCAAGCATGGTACACATGTATATGTCCATATATACTATTATCTACAAATACATATATGTCTTCTCAATCGCTCTATAAACACTGTGTTATGTCAACAATAATTGGTATATATTGCACTTACTAATAGCTCTTTCATTAATTTGATTTTATGTAATTGACTTTCAGAATGTATATTTATCTATCTCTACGTATCATTATATCAATGTAACTTTATATGTATACGTCTTTCTACACATCAATCAACCTTTCTATGCGTATATCTATCTATCTATCCATACGTATATTTATATAAATACCTATGTGTACGTCTACCTATTTATCTCAAAGTGTTGTATTTCTTGCTCTGTTAAGGATTACTATTCTGTCCCACAAACTCCTTGCAGTTGCTCTAAACTGATCCCACAAATCGAGTTTTGGCCGATTTGGCAGCAACTGAGCGTGCGGTAAAGAGAGTTTGCTGTGGAATACGTAGGATTTTTTAGTTTGTCTCATGTTGGGTAAACTGAGATCGCGAAATATCTTTTTCTCGTTCAATTTGGATGCCATTTGTTTTTACCGATTTGACGCCAAAACGGATCAAATGTAATTGTACCTTTCATGTAAAGATATCTGTTGCTTATGACAATGGCTTTAGATATACCAAAGTTAACGATATCGTGTTTGTGTCAGGAATACACGCCAACTTTTGCCAAAGTGCATAATAAACAATATGGATTATGAAATCGAGCAATGAAATTGGTGATATTGATGACGTCATCGCGATTTTGACGATTAAATCAATGTATTTGGGTCACGTAAGCCACACTATATTCCATTTTCAAGGAATTGACGGGACAGCAGTGTACCGTAAAGTAAATATTATCTAGTAGGATAATATATCTATTTAATACAATTCGTTTTCTCCAGTATGAAAATCGCGAGCCTTCTTAACTCAAACTATAGCAACTTTAGCAACCAGCGTCAAAATGCATACATGGATAATTCGCAATGACTTGGTGTGTTCCAGTAGACTGTATTTTTGTAGCGGTGGTTTATGAAGACATGTGGTATTGTGACCTGGTTTTGCTAACAGATGAACGAGTTTACTGATAAGTTTGATACTTAAGCGATACCTTAAACGGAATATACAGGCTGCCGAGGTTGTGGTTGAAGATGTATGAGTTAGTGTCTAGAAACAACAGTCTATAGAAGTACATGTAAATTTCGATCAATACGTCCTCACGATAGTGTATCACTTACTAATGTCCACCAAGATCCCAAGTTTGTAGCCATGTCATAAATACTTGAGAAATGAAGGACGCTTTGTATATCACACACAAAAGAAATGTTTTAGGCTCTACTATTATGCATTAGCACATATATTGTTCAGAAAAGCGTATTGGTGCGCAGCGAGCACAGGTAGAATGCGCGCACTGTACGAGCAGAAAGTGAGTGTATGTGTACGTATGTGATAGATAATATTTGAATCCTAGGTCATTATATTCCAATACACATAACGTAATTTCGCAGCACCTAAACTGAACATGTCTATTTTGACGTTACGTATTTATGTGAAAAACCTTAGTTGCTTAGCGAATTATTTTTAAGAGTTGATACAACTGCTTTGTAATTGATATTCTTGGTCAATTCTATATAAGCAACGATTATTTGACGGTAACGTGGTCATGTCTGTGAAGTCGTTGTTATCAACTGCATCAATTAATTGACTCGTCCAAATTTATCACCCGATAAAATAGCTAATTTAAACAGCACAAATAAGCCTCCAATTGATCGGTTTTGTGTGATAGTGCTTGGCAAACATAAATGGATACTCATAATTTTCCATACATAAACATACTGCAGCAAGAACACTTCATAATGGTATCGATATTTACATACTTTACGATAGCCGAGGCTACGATGGTTGTAGAGCATCACCATAGTACCAGAACATTGACGTAGACATTTTGGTCATAACAACACTCACCTACAAGTATGAAGCACGACCTGTATCGTGCAGCTAGCGATGGTTTATGCAATGCGACACAGCGCCTATTTGCAATAGAAAATGTAAACGAAAAATGACTTTTGAGACGTGGGAAGCAAAAGCGATTTTAACCACAACAACTCGCGCGTGATTTCAAGAATGTACCAGATGGACACTGCACAGTTTGCACATCTTTGACACCCATTGTGGCTTTGGTCTGATGCATCGCAGTGGCATGGCGCACCTGCTGCAGTCGCTCACTCGCTAAGTTTTGGCTGCTCGGTTGACAATGACATAAATAAATGGATAGTGAAAACCTTCTCTGGCAATAAAAGTGACTTGTATGTATCTTTGTATGTATTCATGAGCAAATGTATTGTCCAAAACGTATGAAAGCTGGTATTTTAAAGTATGCCATATGCCCACCATTTCTTAATACACATGAATATTGGCGAGGTCTATTACAATATATTGTCCATATTAAGTAGATGCACCCATATTTATAGAAAAATAAAAATATGCAGTGGATTTATGACACATGACTACATGTGTGCATTTATAGCAATTGCACTTGTAAGGGTGATTTAACAGGTGTGACAGCAAGTGAGAAGATGGCTGGCTCAAAGGGTGACACAAACACAAAGCCTGCGAGGACAAAATAATTTCTTATACGCACAACGTACTAAATACAATCACACAATAGTAATTAACAAATTATGATTTATGTTCGTAGAACGCAAGATATACATCGACCAATCGTTGGCGAATGTGCAGACGTTGCAAAGTACATATAGCACATTGCGCTAATCTTATGCGAGCGAATGTAGTGGAGCAACGCATGATTGTTTGTCAGCAAACTAAATGTGTGAGATTTAGGCTGATAAATCGTTACGAGATTGTCGCACTCAAAAAATTGCCGCAAAAAATATTGCACGACATACGTCAAGTAACTATAATGTACCCTGCACATGTCAGGCAACGGCACATTTTTGGGGTTACTTCGCCTGGCGCAGAAATCTACTACAGCGTCAAAATCAATTAACAATACTGCACGTTCACCACCTACGGACTACTCGGTCTCCTATGTTGGCAAAAGCTTGCAACACTGCAAATCACTACCAACATAAGACATTCGCTTCATTATTGATTCGCACCTAAACGATTAATGCAAGCGTTGAATCATTTGTAAGGGAAGTTATCGTACTCGTCCATTAGGGCAACATGGTGCCGACAAAAACATGCTCTTTCTGATGAGTACGTGCTCGAATGGCAACGTCAGCAATGGCGTGTACCTCTTAATTGGGAAGTCTCGGCGAGGCTAAGCGACAACGCCGAGAAAGAATCCTATGTCTTGAGACGCACTAACGTATAATTGTGGCTGTAATTGATTACTAACGTAATTTGAGCGTTTGCAATGAATGTCGAAGCAATACCGATCATGTAAAACTTTAGTATATATCTTAGAGGGCGTGCAGTAGTCTAGTCAGTATTAATTGCGTTTTATGGTTTGGTTATTGTCCTGCGGATAACTTTGCTCACTCAACGCGTTCTACATGGCGACATTCATTCGTCCATCGTTTACAGAAAGGCAACGCGGCTTCAGTACAAATGAAACAGTAACACAGACTTGTCCGCATGCTTTGTTGCTGATAATACAGCTTAAATCGTTGGTAATACAAGAGAGAGCTTTGTATATACAGGGTTTAGCTTTTATAAAGGGAAAGTGTCGTCGTTGTTGAACATTCATTAATTACGATACGTAATAACAGTATACAAGTCTACATCAGAAGTACCCAGTTTTAAACTACACGATCTTAGAGGTACTGCATCATCCGTGCATGCCGCGGTTTTATAAAAAATCGACGCCATTTTGACTGACTTATCGTTTATATTGTTGTGCGTTGATTACGTCAAGACATACTCGGAGACGCATGGATGGCTGCTCTAGAATCCGTTTATCCGCGATAGACGTTATGCAGCGTGTCAAGCGTTGGCACCGTAGTGGCGTCATCCACTAGAGGGTGTACGAGGTGGTGGTGTATTTGTTCGCGTCGGCTTCGTCCACAACGTGGTGGTGACAACAGTTGTGTTTTTTAAGTTTATCATGGTGAGGTGGTAATTAATATGGCCTTCGTCATTCGTGTTACACGGCGCGTTGACATTGATGGCGGTGGTCGCTTCGTGCACGTCGTAATTGCTGTGGTATCTTTAGTCGCTCGATTGGATGTAACATGTATCTAGTTGGCAACGACGTCGTGTTGGTAACGGCGCATTGACTATGTTTTTCGTGCTTCGTTGACCCAACAGAGAGGCAATGATGGCGTCTGGTTGTTTTGTACCTGTCATTGTCGATTTGTGTTCTCGCTGGCAAATACTTTGTGTAGACTTGATCAACCTGTCATTTTGCTGTGTTGTGTAGAGCAAAGGAATTTGTGTCTTATGTAGCAACATCACACTTGTACAAAAGAACCGTTGGTGTTTCCGACTCAAGTACACCAAATAGGATAATTAACTTCTCAACATCAAACACAAACGCTTTGGATTGACCTGTGCTCAGGCGGTGAAATACAATTTGTGAGAAAAGCTAATGTGCTGTGCAAAACGATGGCTGGATTTAATAAATACATAATGGCAAGCACTTTTTGATTCCTTTCGGTGTGAGCTACCATCACTCAGGTCCATTAACTTGTTGGACATAACGGTAATTTATGTTTATTACGCAGACTCACAATTTGTATTCTGCACTTTTCGATAGTAACGGTGACAAATAAACTGAGAGAAAGCAAGAATCGAAAGTTAGACAAATTATATACAGTACCACTACCTATCCCATCACAAATTTTCGTCTCTTTTCGTTGCCTCACTCTCTCTCTCTCTCTCTCTATCTAATGTGCTATGCATTTGGCCCTCCGTGCATCCGAAACTGATACATGTGTGTACACCTGGCGTTAAGCTTAAATTAGATTAATATTTTGTATGATGTGCCGTCACGCGCACCACAGCCGACGCAATGGAATAGCTTACTGCGATGGCGACGCTGTAGTAAGCAGCGACACTGACAAAGCGCAAGGCTATATCGACAAAAGCAAAAACGAGCACAGCTTTCACGCCGAAGCGCCAGTCAAAGAGAAAAAGTGAGCGAACCGTCCTCGTTGTCACTTCAAGCACGCGGATCAATCGGATAAATAGTATGAGTCGTTGGAGTGGGATGAGAATGGAATCCGGGGCTGAATGAAGTGCGTGCAGTTGCTGAGGACCAGTGCTATTGTGCAGGATGTAGTAGTATCAATCCTGCTTATTATGACACTTCTTTTGTTTGTATCAATATCAGCCTTGATAATGTCGATGGAAATTTCACAAAAAAGTCGGAAATCCATTTTAACGCCCATAAATTCGAGTTTAAACGAACCAAGAACACATTCGAGTACTTCTCGTAATATGGACTCTAAACATACAAAAATTCCCTTTTGTCAATTTTTATTATGGGAGTGACATTGGGGCATGTCACAACAAATACAATGGGTCTATTTTGGACGTTAGAGCGTCAATTAGTAGATATGATGGCCATCTAGACGGTAGACCTTATGAATTGCAAAACGCACCTCAATTTCTAAGCTATGATTCGTTTATTGTAGTCTGGTATTGTATCACTTTTTCTATCATCATATATATGTCTCTTAAGTTTCCTTGTCTTTCTCTCTCTTTCTTGTAGTAATCTCTTTCTTTCTCTACCTCTATCACTCTTTAGGATCCACTCCTTCTCTCTTTAACTATGTATGCCCTTTTCTATATATATATATATATATATATATATATATATATATATATATATATATATA
>JAADXH010000147.1:0-36421 GCA_023337595.1 Globisporangium camurandrum
TAGACCTGGATGGTCTGCGACGTGTACTCGATGACTTCGCGAAAGAGGAACCGCGCGTGGAAGTAGTCGCTCTCGACACCGAAGAAGCCGCGGCGCGCAAAGAGCCAGAGCCACCCGAGCCGCGCGCGCTTTTGTACTGCTAGCGGGACGATCAACTCGGACACGCGACGCGACGTTTGCGAGCGCGTGCGTGGTGAATTTGGTGGTAATGGCTTGATGTCTGCTACTCGCGCACTTGCGTGTCGTGCAGGCTGTATCGCAATGACCTCCGGTGCGCTCTTTGTCGGTGCAGTCGATGCACTGAGTTGCGCACTCGCGCGGTCGATGTCCAAGACAAGTCGCTGCAGCCGCAACGAATAATAGATCGTCTGTAGCAGCCGCGCGGCATGTGCAGCTGCGATGAGTCCAAACACGATACTGAATGGCTTGAACTGACGTCGCGTGTTCGTACTGAGCAAGTCGGCATAGTACGTCATGTACGGATGTGCGACGAACCAGTACACGCGCGCGGCCGACGCGAGAAACAACACACACGTGATGCGAACGAGTGCGAGCGTGCACCAGAGCACCCGGAATACGTGAGAGGACAGCAGCACCGCGAGCTCGCTGGATTCATGCGGCGGTGGGCGTATCGACACCATCGTGATGCGGAATGGTAATGGAAAAATGATCTTGTTTGTGTACGTGGGTGAGCGTGGTTAGCTATTTCAGGTTGTTGGAGATTAGTCGAATGCCAGAAACGTGAATCAAAAAGCTGTTTTTTAACAACTAAAACTATGAATTTGTCTCACAGCCAACTTCGCGAATTGCTTTTACCCGATACATTCACACTTTCCAATTTCAATGGTAGCCTAGCTCACAAGCTTACAAACTTGGCTTTTCATCTTTAAAATTGTGTGCTTTGCAAATTATACGAATCGAAGCATATAGTATTTTATACCTGTGAACTTAATGCAGCATACCTGTGAGCTCGATGCGGCTTGCTCAGTAGTATATTGTATTTTCTGGGCTACTTGAACCTGTGACGAATCATCACGCTTTTGGTGACAGGTCGCTGCATTTATGCATTCTCGGCAGCAATAATAGATACAGACATAACTATACGCTAAATTCTCGGTAACATCGGCCAAGCCAAAGTACGACCAAATCGACAAAGCGCATTCTCAACTTGGATGGAGTTTATGCATACGTTATAGAGAAACTCTGTAAATATATTCGATGCAATTGGTGGTAGTGTTCGCATCTCCTGTCTCATTCAAAATGAGTGGTTTTAGCAGGAATTAATTGTATATTCTGGTCATTTTTAATTTCCATAGCGTTTTTGCCTATCTTTTAGCGTAACATAACTATGATAATCATGTTTCTGATTGTAACAAAAGGTCGTTTAGAAATACTAACTTAGGTTGGAAAAAGTATGCATCCACATAACAACGTATGATGGAGAAGTAGTCGCATATAGGTTGTGTCACTCAAGCGCCCAATCAAGCGGACCATTTACAAATGTTCAAATAGTATCCGTACCACTTTAAGTAATGCATTAGTACCAAGTAATCAGATATTTCGTCACTTCACAAATGCAGATTGTTCTTACAATGTACAATGACGGCAAGCATATAGAATAAATCGCTGGCACTGATTCTACACATCAAAGATAGCAATTCCAAAAATGGGTAGTTGTCGACATGTCACTAGAGTGAGAAGTGTATCCGTGCATAGCTACGGCTGCGCAATAAATAGAAAGAAATTACGAACAGCGCATTTTGGCGTATACAAATGAAATATACTAGAAATGTACGTCATACTATAACTCGTCGCTTATATCTTTGTGAACCCAACATATCCGTGTATGGTATGTGTGCTATTATATAAATTTAGTAGTATATTGATGCGAAATAGACGATTTCAGTGTATAATATACTAATCTACGCCACAACGATATACAACATATTTCAAACAAAATCCGTTAAATAAAGCGGCTAAAAACGAGATGTCCAAATATGTTATAAAATCATCGTTAATATGTATAAAGTACACAAGCGATTTTAACCATTTTGTGTGGGACGCTATCAAATACCACAAAGCTAAACGGCGTTAAGGTGAGTAGCTCGTCCGTTTGTAGTTAGTTGATACTCCACACTACTCACATGTGTCGCCTAATTACGACGGACCCCGCCACTAGTGAGGTCTAACCTGTCGTACCCTAAAAACGACATGTGTAACCCCGTTACAATTTTACCGAAGCTGTTGGAACAATAGTACCTGTTATGTCTAGATCGACTACGGGTAATTTACCCGGTATACTGAAGACCACATCATTAGCTGTCAGAGTTGTTTGTTTCGTCATTCCGACTTGTTTACGCAAATCTTCATTATACTGTGACCCTCACAATCTCGTGCAATACAGCATTCTGCCTTGACTTCAACATTTATGCTTCAGCGTGATGCGCCACCGTTCATTACTTCATGTATTGTAGGATTTGTCGAAATCGAAAACAGGATATTAGGATACATTACAGAAATGCATAGCATACATTTACATTAACACAATATAACACAACACATGAACAACACGTAACCAAGCATTAAACAATCGTATACCCGCACACTCGTTCTACTCAAAACATGTTTCCGAATATCTGGTAGTGCACAACAATTCATGCAAGTATATCAGTGATCAAACGGGTCACACATGACAAATAGTTTACCTCAACATTCATACAAGTTAAAGAGTCATACATTACCATACCTCACATACTTCACTTCCAGTATATACGATCATTGTAATATTATGGTATATGAAATTTTAAAAAAACATATGTGTGACCACGTCAATACAATATCTATAAATATAGTATTCAGAATTCAATCTTGCGATTTGGTTCCGTCAGTCATGTGAGCTCGTAAATTGTAATGTAATGAGCTAATCCATCGAGATAAACAAGTATCCTTTATAAAACAAAATTTCTTGCGGGCCAATATTTCGACAGCACATTTCGACCAACGAAATTCTATACTCTGACCAAGTGTCGTTAAATTGACTTTACGTAATCGAAACCGAACAAGCGAGGCGCAAGTAACACAGCATAGATCAACATAATAGAAATGATACATCTTGAAACTAATTTCGCCAAGTATGCAACGTAAACGTTAGCAACATAAAGTGGATGTATTTCTTTTGCAATAAAAAACTAATTTGTAAGAGCTAGCGTGTGCTATTCGCATATATTTATCTCCCTTGGTCGCTTAGCGTTTCGTGTATGCATGTACAGCACCACACATTGATGTGTTTGCGGGTTGTAGAGAAGAGGTGCAACACTGCAAACTCTTTATGCATTGCAAATCGTAACCTATTCATTTACATCAAATAGTCTGGCTTCGATAGCTGATACAAACTATGTCATGTACAGAATAACTGCAGGGTGCGAAAGTACAACTGACGTTTCGTTCGAGATGATATTTATTCTATTGTAGTTATCTGTGACGCTAATTTCATCTCCTCCCTATATATACAGCTCTTGGATGGCGAGTTGCACAACCTATATAGCATATATTGTAACCTCTATTGTTCAAACCACGCGTTTTTTTGCGTTAAACGTTGACATCGCATATGTGCATTAAACGCTAGTAATTTTACCAATGTCACCGACGTATAATGGATCGTACATAGGTATCACCTTCATCTGTTGACGAAGTTGATTATACATAGCCTGAAAACTTCATACAGTATCTCTTTTGGGCTCCTTGTTGTCCCCAATAATGCAGGTTCTAAACTGGCTTTGCTGTGCCCCCAACTTCTAAAATCTATGTGGCGTGTGTTATTTGTTAGGTGCGTAGTTTGGCGACATGTGGTCTACTTTGACAAAGATTGCGCAAGTACTCGCTTCTGAGCGTGTAACAACCTGTTCTGCTAAACGTGTACACTTGTCTGTGGGAGTTTGTTTTCGTGTAGTTTTATTGAAGTACCCGAGTCGCATGTTGTACAAAATAAGTAACCCACATGAGAGCACTTCACACAAAGTAGTATGACACGATACTTGAAATTTTTGCTAAAGAGGGATTAAGTAGAGGGAGTGAAAACCAACAATTTTAGGTTTGGAGATATTTTTCGAAAGATAGTACAACGGCAAAACAAGAAATGCTGACGTGAAACCAACGTCATGACGAGCAACAGCGAGGCCGAGTGGCGCGCCGACAGGGATGTGCAAGTCAGTGGCGTGAACGGTAGTAAAGCGCAGGGCAATGAAGGCTCCGGCCATGACGTGCACTCAGCAACTGGCGGTACCGACTCGCTTGTTGAGCTGATGCTCGCTGACCCGAACGAGCTCGTATGCAGCAAGTATAAGAAGGAGCTAGACTGTTGTGTATAGCGTTGCCTCGCGAACAACCGTGACGCCTCCATCCAGACAATCATGGCTCTGCGCTCGATGTCGCATCGCGAGTAGTGCTTGTCTCCCACGATGGCGCTGGCGATGTGCACGGTTGTCTCCAACGATGACTTAACAATGAAGCAGGCCAGAGAGAAGGCGATGAAGAAGGGGGCCATTGCAGCAGCTATGGCGGCAGAAGAGTTAGTAGTAGCCGGTACAGCAGCAAAAACTGGACGTGCGGCCTAAACAAAGAAAAAGGCGTACAGCAAAAATCCAGCCAAGACGCCTGGCATAGCACCAACGCGAGGATATTGGCACAAAGACCTGTGGTACCAGACGATTAGAGCTGCAGCAAAAACAATCTCGCGCTAGCAGCAACACGTGCTGCATAGTGACGTGGGTGAGCAGTGTGACGGCGTTGCCGAAGACTTCGGCGAGAAGTAAGCGCTCGAGCGTTTTAAGTTTAACACCCCGATGATCGAACCAGTCTACAAGACCGCATTTGAACATGTCTTTATAGTCTCCCCGTCGCACACTTCATCTCTAGTTGTACTCGCTTCGCGATACGTGAATCAACACAAACGCGCGTAGCAACAATAATAGAAAGTGTCGGTCACATTGATGTAGATATTATGATTGATTGGTTTGCGCGTGTTCCAAGTAAGATGGGAAAAGTTGTTCCGGTCTGGGTCCCCCTCAAGCAAGTGCAGTCAGGGCTGTTGCGACGTTACTACAACCAAGAGAACTTCACGCTCATCTCGCCGTCGTTTACATTTGCGGGCATCAACCACTGGTACATGGAATATCTCGACGACATGTACGTTGACATACCCAGAGTACCGCATCCTATCGCGCCGCTACCCAAACACCCGCATCTTGTCGCCGCGTGACCAGGTGTACGATCAGCGCTCTATTTACCGGAACCGCCTAAGTGTTACCATGGTCGGAGAAGATGCAGAAGTGTTTGGGAATCACATTCTCGCGGCTTAATCTAAGCAGTACCTTAGTGATACGTTTGATATGCCCAATAACTTGATGATGCATTTGTTTATACTTACAAATGTTTGGCTCGACACTGATACATATGTATAAACCAGTACATGCTTTATGATACTTAAGTATGTACTAGTTAATATTTATAACCTATCCAGAGCACCAAGTATAAGTCAAATGTCAAAGCTGGGAGCGATACCAATGTCGTGTTCGTTGTTGACTACGCACAGAATTACGCACGCTGTTGACCCGCCTTCGAGGTGGTACTTTTCGTTGCTTTGGTCGGTGTCGCTCTTTAGCTTGTACGCCGTAAACATCGACACTTTAAATCACTAACAACAGACATGGTAAAGACGGTGAAATGCATCAACGCACAACGTCGAGCGAGAGTAGCGAGGAAGGCTCAATAGATCAAAGACGAAAAGACAGCAATAAGCTAAACAAAGACAAAAATACACCAAGAAGCCTAGCAGATGAAGCGGACAGCGACCGCATCTCCTGCCGAGAACGACGACCGGGAAGATATCGATGAGCTGTAGAGTGACTACAGCATCGGCAAATATGCAGTGTGAACGCAACAGTGGTGTAGATTCCTATAGAGTGTAATTGATACTTCGTGAAGAATAGACAGATTTAGTGATAGTTCAATTTGCGTGAAAAAGTTTGTGATGTTTTCCATTACTGTCGACATTTCTCTTGTTATACTTTTGTGTACATCGTAATTCCTGGTACACAGAGCTGTTATATTTAAGACACTACATAGATCACTAGTTATGCGACCTAGAAGCTGCCAATAGACCCACTTGAGAGATAGCAAGTCAAACATACACAATATACAAAGTTTAAAATCGTACTTAGCCGAGTGACCAATTTGTGAAGATGAATGGTTCAAATCAAATTAAATTCGCTGTACTCTCCGAATGTGTGCTTGGTGGAATATATCCTGAAAAGGGCTGAAATGACACTTTTGTGTAAGGTGGTCTTACTGCTCAATATACTATTTAGGTGGTCGTATTTCTCAATATACTACTTTTATGGCGAATGCAGCTCATTAGCGGCGCTCCATGACATTGCTAACAACGAGGCGCATGGTTAGTGCATGTATTAGATATAGTCAAGTAAGTGCATGATTGTCATGAAGTCGATAAGCTGGCGGAGATGATCATGCATGTGCATAGAGGTACTATAGGGTTCCTACAGCATAGATGATTCACTTGATGTACCGTTGCTGTTTGGATTTTATGCATATACATGCAAATACGGCACTCCATACGGGAGTAAATATGTTACAGTTGGTGAGTGTAGTAAACTGTGAGTTTTGCAGAGTGGACACCTGTAAATTTCAGTGTTTGCTCACGCTGCTGCAATTCATTGCACTGAGATTGATACCGATATTTTTTGTGTTTTGGTGTGATACTGCAATTTTATACTAATTACATAACGGTGCAAGCACTGCAGATAGTTACATCTAATTTTAGTGTTTGATATCTTCTGAACAACGCTATAATAACGATGTATAAGTCACTATGTGGTATCACCGCGGTACTCATATTTCGTGCAACTTTTGCCACGAAAATTATCCATCGATCGTCATTGGCTCCACACAAAACGAATCCAGATTGCTCGCCTGTCCACGTTGATCGGATGCTTCTGATTTTTTTCATTTTACTAAAGATAGTTTTGGTGTCACTTGAACTGGATATGTGGATAAGTTCTTGAGGTTTTGATTGCGAAAGCGCGCACACATGCCGCCGTTCGAGCCACGCCAGGATTTTGTGAGTCTATATGTTGCGTTTGCTGGTCAAGCCGCACATCGAGCGAAATCGAGCTCATTCGCCAAGTCTCGACACCGCGCGCACACACATTTGACTCGTTCACGCGATCGCTTTAGCCCTCTCCACATACTACCATCATCATGCTGTCAACTGCATCGCGCCGCGTCTTTGCTGCTGCGGCGACAACATCACAGCGCCGCAGCATGCACATTGCAAAGGACATGACCGAGCTGATCGGCAAGACGCCGCTCGTGTACTTGAACCAAGTGACGGAGGGCTGCCACGCAAAGATCGCAGTCAAGTGTGAGTTCATGGAGCCATGTGCGTCCGTGAAAGACCGGATTGGGATCTCGATGATCAAGTCTGCGGAAGCGAGCGGAAAGCTCACGAAAGACACGCTGATCGTCGAACCGACGAGTGGGAACACGGGCATCGGGCTCGCGTTCGCAGCGGCCGTGAAAGGCTACAAGCTCACGCTCGTGATGCCGGACACGATGTCGATGGAGCGTCGGATTCTCCTCAAGTCGTTTGGCTGTAACGTCGTGCTCACGCCCGGTGCACGGGGGATGACCGGCGCACTCATCAAAGCTGAAGAGATCGTCAAGAACACACCGAATGCGATCTCGCTCGGGCAGTTTGACAACCCGGCGAACCCACAGATCCACTTTGAAACGACTGGTCCAGAAGTCTGGCACGACACGGACGGACAGGTGGATTTCTTTGTCAGTGGCGTCGGCACTGGGGGGACGATCACTGGCACGGCGCAGTACCTCAAGCCGAAGAAGCCGAGCGTGCAGATCATCGCAGTCGAGCCCGAGGAGAGTCCCGTGCTCTCGGGCGGGAACCCTGCGCCGCACAAGATCCAGGGCATTGGCGCTGGCTTCGTCCCGAGCATCTTGGCGCGCGATCTCATTGACGAAGTCATCACTGCGAGCGTCCCGGAATCGTTTGCCATGACGAAGCGCTTGGCGCTCGAAGAAGGCATTTTGGTCGGTCCGTCGTCTGGCGCAGCAGTCGTTGCGAGTCTCAAGCTCGCCCGTCGCCCAGAGAACGCAGGGAAGCTCATCGTGACGATCCTTCCGAGCTTTGGCGAACGGTACTTGTCGTCGCCGCTGTTTGAAGCCGAGCGGGAATTTGCGGCAAACCTTGAGACGTCGACGCTCCCAGACCCAAAGTGATTCGAGAGTGATTGATAGGAGAAGCGTAGCACAGTGTAGGTGAGCAGATACGAGACGCAATGCTGTCGCTACGCAAATCATGGAAACGACTCTTTCGTTGTATGTGTTGTTGCTGTTGATGGATGCTGCTGCAGTCGGTCTCTCGACCGCGACGTCGTTGTGGTTGTTGTTGCTGTCTCTACACAAGCAAACAGCAGCAGGTACGACCACCATGCGATTGAGAGTGCTCATGACGTTCGTTGGCCTCGTGCTGTGCATTCGTGGTACAAACTGCAGCAGCATCGGCGACTGGCTGCCACTGCCACCTGCTGCCGACAAGACTGTTCGAAGCACTCCAGACGCTACGGATGCGACGCAGACGCAGACGTTTGCCCATGCACTCGCGACGCTCGCACGCGTGCGCCATCGTCTTGCGATCGACGTCGCGCAGCTGCTGCGCGAGACGCAGTCGGCACTTCGTGTTGCGCGCACGTGGACGCACTTTGTGCCAGCAGCGCTCGTCGGTCGAACGAAGAGTACACGCCAAGCGGCAGTAGCAGAACTAGCACAGGCGACACAGCTGAGCGCATGAGCGCGTGTGTAAAGCGTTGGAAACAAGATCACAGGCCATAGATCCAAGCAGAGAGAGAGAGAGAGAGAGAGAGAGAGAGAGAGCGATAAGCGACACAGATAGCGACGAGACGAAACAAGCAATGAAAGCGACGAGGACACGAGTGTGTGCGTATGTAAATATAATAACAGCTTTGCTGTCGGCCTACTACGAGACACACGAACAGACGCTGTCAGAAGCGCGGCGGTGGTGGCACCAGTTGCGTCTGTGTATCGAGGCCGCGCCGCTCTGTGAAGCTCGCACGCGCGTGCAGGCGCTCGGATTGGAACTTGCGGAGCTGCCGCAAGTAGTGGCACTCGCGCAACAGATTGTTCTTTGTCGTGTAGTTGTGGTTGCTGTCGAGTGTCGAAATGTCGTGTGGGTTCGTGTCACCGTCCATCGGAACATCGATCGCCGATTGATTCGCCGTGTGCCACACCGACAGCGACGCTGCAATCGTGCGGCACAAGCGCAGATGTGAGCACCGCACATGTTGAACAAGTACTAATTCTAGCAGACTTGTGTAGTTGTCTGGCTGCCAGCTTGTTTGCATACGTCACGCACCATCGTAGTCGTGTGCGAGTCGCAGCCGCTTCATCTCGTTCTCGATGACTTCGCCGTTCGGTCGTCGCGTGTCGTTCGTGTAGCTGCCATGACTATTGCTCGCCTCGTATGTATGTTCGTCGTCTGCGTGACTGCTGCTCTCCATCGACTGCCACTCGCGCTTGCGTCCGCTGTTGCTGCGGTTCATTGTCGTCGTCACTTTCTAACTGACCTTGTGCTGCAAGTTCTCAAGTGTTGCGTTTTCATTTCGATCTGAAATGACCAATTTACTCAGAAACATATATGACATGTATGAAGTCATCAGAAGTATAAGCAGTATTATTTATATATTTACATCAATTTTGTCAATTTGATAAAACCAATAGAGTAAACAATCAAAGCACGTTGTGCAACGCTCGCAACAAATCGATAACGTAGCAACGAGCGACTGCCGCGCCATTGTCTCGCGTGTCGTGGTGACGACAACGACGACAACAGCAGCAGGATCGGATCTACTACCACACACATACACATATAAAGTTGCACACGCGATGACGACAACATCACCGAGCTTCCCGAGTCCACTGGCAGGCACGAGCCGCCCGAGCGTCACACCAGCAAACGCGAACGTCAATGTTACAGAATCGACGTTCAACATAGAAAGCGTCGCCAGCAACGACAAGTCCGACACGGTAGTCGACACAACAGCACACGACCACACACATATGCGATCCATAAGTGCATCGTCATCATCTTCGAGCACCGTTGCTCCCCCAACAACCGTGAACCGCTTGCCACAGGACGTGCGCCTCCAGTTTCACTGGGAAGGGTACTTACAGAAACGCTCGGACTGGCTCAAGCACTGGGAGACGTATTACTTTGTCCTTAAAGACCGTGCGCTCTACTGCTATTTATCAGAGGAGGACGCACGCCAGCAACCTGCAAAGTCCAAGATCAAGAAAGGCAAGTTTGGCTTTGCGGACTGCGTGACGCTCATGCGCGTCTGGGACGTCGACGAGTCGCCTCCGTCAGCTCTTTTGTCTCACTCACAGAGCCAGAGCGATCGCTATAGCCACAATCCAAGCGGTTCGTTGTTTCGGTTTACGCTCGAGACCGAGAAAGGCCACCACTTGCACTTTCGCACGCACTCGGACGCGACCAAGTACGTCTGGCTCCAATTTGCAGCGCACGCTGTTGTCGACGTCGACGGTAGTGGACGCGTGCTGGCTCCTATTAAGAGTTTGCGGACCAACGTGGCGGATTTCTACACCGCGTACGAGTTTTTCTACGCCGCGCTGTGCCAGCGCGTCGATCACGACGCTTTTAACGTCCACGACAGTCACCAACAGCCAGCAGCAGCGTCAGTACAGCACGCGACCGAGCGCTTGAGTCTTCCAAACGCTACCGCTGCGTTAAGCACAACGACCAGCGCGCCTTCTACGACGAACAAGAAGCTCCACGTGACGCTCACGACCGTTTTACCGGACGCACCACTCTCGAAATCGTTGCTCGCGCCGACGCGCGACCACGTCGTCATGCGGTTGTTCTCGCTCTTGAGTCCCGACGTGATTCTACGCTCGAATTACCTCCCGATGGTCCCATTCGCAGGCAAGTATCGTGGCTTTGGCGGCGTGTTGGAATTTCTCACGCGCTTGGCGGCGTCGGTGCGGTTCGAGCACTTTAGCGTCGAGTCGATTGCACTCGAAGCGCCGGACGTTGACGTTGACGCACACAGGATGATGACGTCATCCTCCTCCACTACGCGCGTCTTGGTGATCAGTGGCCGCGAGACGATGCAAGTGCGATCGAACCAGACGACGTTCATGCAGCAATGGACCCATAAGCTCCACTTCAAGACTGGGAATCATGGACGCGCGAGTCGATGGGAGATCTTTGGCGACGTCGTTGCGTCGAGCGTCGTGTTCCAAGCACCTGGCGTCACAACGAACTTGACGCTGCCGTCGTTGAGTGAACGCATTCGCGAATCGTTTGTCGGCGGGTACGTCGTGACGATCGCACTGGCGCAGATCGCAGACGTCCGATCGCGGGAATTGCAACGCGACGTACGTCTAAACTGGCACTATCGACGCTTAGCGCTGTCGTACTGTGCGTATCGACTGACTCTCTCGCTCTCTCTCGCTCTCTCTGTCTCTCTCTGTCGCACTCTCTTATGGATGAGATAGAAGCTATTTGTGCGCTGTTCACTCGATACCAACGCGTTTGCGGGCGTGTGGCATACCGAAGCGCAGTCCAAAGCCGTTGCACCGATCGAGGGCCGGAGCAACCACAACAGCGTCAACAACACAGCAGCTGCTACAACCGACGCGGACGCAACAGCATCAACAGCATCGTCCCTATCGCTCGTGTACATGTTCAATCAGGAACTGTACCTCCAGTTTGACCGGCTCTCGCGGGACGACAATACGATTTTACTCATTGAATGCTGTCGCGACGCAACGCGCGAAGTCGTCGCTCGGACGCACGTCAACATGGCGCGGTTCCTCAACCAAAACCACACGACAACCGGCTTTTCCAATACCAATTTACAGACGTACGTGCTGTCGAACGACCATCAGAGTTTCTTTGGGAAGCTCGTCGTCGGCGTCACGATCTCGTCGCTGTCGTCAGCTGGACGCCGCAGCCGCTCGCGTCGTACACAGCGCCAGTCGTCCACAACCGATGTTGCGAGTGCTGCTCCAAGCAGCAGCAGCAGTAGCTTGCGTGCGTCGTTCGCAGCTGCGCGGTCGCCCAGCCGGTTGCTCCACTTTCAGCAACCGCCAGCAACCGATAATGACGACGTGATGCATCAGTTTGTGATCAACGGCGTGCGGTATCAACTCGCTGAGAAGTACCGGATGGTCAAGATCGTTGGAAAAGGCACGTACGGCGAAGTGATCGCTGCGAGTGATTTTGTGAATGGTGGGACGTTTGCAATCAAGAAACTCGCACAATTCTTGCGGCATCCAAAGGTTGCGCTCCTCGCTTTACGCGAGATCAAACTCATGAATGAACTCGGAAGTCACCCGAGCCTCATGGCGATCCACGAACTCCAGCGGCCGATCGATTACGAACACTTTGAAGATCTGTACATTATCCAACCGTTGATGGAGACCGATTTGTGTCGGATCATCCACTCGCAGGAGCAATTACGGGACGATCAGATCGCGTACTTTTTGTATCAGCTCCTGTGTGGGATCCACTATTTGCATTCTGCAAACGTATTGCATCGCGACTTGAAACCGAGCAACATTCTTGTCAACTCGGATTGTCGCCTGAAGATCTGTGACTTTGGCTTGGCGCGCCATGCGAACGACCGCGATTTAGCAGATGGACTGAGTGAATACGTCGTCACGCGGTGGTATCGCGCACCGGAACTGTTATTAGCAAATGCGTATACAAAAGCAATCGACATGTGGTCGATCGGGTGCATCTTTGCCGAGCTCTTGGGGCGCAAAATCCTCTTTCCCGGTCGTTCGTACGTCGATCAATTGAAAGTAATTATTGAGATCGTCGGGACGCCGACGACATTCAACTTTTGCGACAATCCAGTCGCCCGACGGTTTGCAGGACGACAATTCCTCATCCAGAGCGAGCGGATCGACAAGGTCGATTGGCAGCAGATCTTCCCGGAAGCAAACCCCGAAGCGCTCGATCTGCTCGATAGATTACTACAGTTTGACCCAACGCATCGGATCACGGCGCTTGAGGCACTGGCGCATCCGTACGTGAGCCAATGGCGCGACGTTGCGATGGAGCGACCGTGTCACGTCGACGTTGCAACGAAGCTCACGCAGTTTGACTACTCGCAGATCCCGTGGGACGCCCAGACGCTCAAGGACTATCTGTACGACGAAGTCATGAAAGCCCAACCGCAGCGAGGAGGAACAGGAGCAGGTTTTGGTGGCCACCGGACGTTCTAATGCATGTGAAGCGCGTATACGACTATTATAAAGTGTGTGTGTGTGTGTGTGAGAGAGAGTAGTAGCTTGCTAACAAAAGTCAACAGTGTGGTTGCGTGCCTATTGTCGTCGCTGTCCATGTACTGGCGTCGTCGTCGTCACGCGCTCATTTGTGGCGCCATCGCAGCAGCACCGAGCAGCGCGTCGATGAACGCAAGTGGGTAGAATCCATCGACGTCGTTGAGCGGATCCGCGCGGGCGTCGTTCGCACGACACGTGATTCCGTCGACTGCAGAGGACGACGACGTTGCTGCACAGAATGGCGTGTCGTACGCATAGACCTGTTTGATCGCACCGACTGCGAGCTTGTACGTGACCCAGTCCGGGAACGTTGTGATTTGCGTACTGTGGACGTGGAGGTACTGGATCGTAGCACTGGCGCTCGCACTCGGCGGCAGCGCTTCGAGCGATGTCTTGGAGAGCGCGAGGATAAAGTATCGCTGCTTGAACGCGTCGTCGTCGCGAAAGAGATCGTCGGAGAGTGCTGTGATCGCGCCGTTCCCTACAAGTGACAGTTTCTCGACGTGCAGGCGCTCGAGCACGAGAGGGAACATCGTGAGCTGCGAGTGCTCGACGTACAGCTTCGTCATGCGGTGCCACTTGAGATCGAGGTCGTGTGGGAGATCGACGAGATTCGTCGTTGAGATCTCGACGTCCAAGAGTCCAGTTGGGAAGTCGCCGCTCGTGAGACCCGCAGGCAGCACGCCGTCAGTGAAGTTACTACGGACGAACGAGAGTGAGAGCATGAGCGGATTCGTCTGCTGCGTCAGCGCGGCGTCGCTTCGCCACGCGCGCAGCGTCGAGTTGTAGACGTCGAGCGACAGGAGGTGTGGGAACGTGCGGATCACAGGCGAGATCTCGAGGCCGCGACAGTGCGTGAACAGCAGCGCCGCGACGCTCTCGGGCTGGAGCTTGCGCAATGCTGCATCGACTTGACTCGCGGTTCCATCGACGTCGTCGAGGCGGATGCAGTTGACTTCGTAGACCGAGCACGCAAACTTGGTCGCGAACCACGGCCGCATGGTCTGCCAGCACCCGCGCTTGTCGCCGTAGTACGACGTGCGAAACGCAAGGCCATGGACGAGTGCGATCGCACCGCCAACGAACACGAACAGTACGCGGAGCACTTTGCCAGCGTACTTGTGAACGAGCCGCGACCCGTAGCGCTGCATCCGTCCAAGTGACTGTGCACTGCATGTAGAGAGCGCGCGCTGCAGCGTCCGGCGTCCAGTTGTCGTTGCGGGAAACGCAGCGAGTGTCGTGGCGTTTGGTTGCACCTTAGCGAGCCGCTGACGTTCGTGGAACGCGTCGATCTTTGCCTGGAAGCGCACAGAGCGCTCACTTGCTGTCAGCACTACGCCAGTGCGTGGCGTCTTGTCAACGTCGCTGGCAGCAGACACGACTGCTGTCTTGGACGTCGTGTCTTTGCGAACGAGCGCACGGACTTTCTTGAGGCACCCACGGATGCTCACGTGTGGGATGATCTTGAAGCACAGGTCGAGCGTCGAGACGACGAAGATCTCTTGGTTCTCGAGCACGGCATTCACAAACCACTTGTGATTGTACGTCTTTTCGCTCGCAAACGCGTGCGTTGTAGTGTCGAACGCACGTGCATATGGCGCAAAGATGCTCAGTGGCACGACGAGCGCAATGACAAAGTCGAGCATTGCGTCGATCGCGAGCAAGTAGACGCGACGCTTTGCAGGCGATTTCTTGTAGACAAACTGTACGAGCGGCGTCGAGACGCAGTTGACGACAATGACCGCAACCGATAGGTTGTTCAGCCACGGCCGCGCAACAAGGAGGCTTGCGCGGTACGCTTGGTAGATCTGTGACGTGAGCTCGATGGACTCGCGAAGGTAGAAGTAGACGTAGAAGAACGGCGACTCGACGCCAAGTAGCCCGCGTCGGCTCAAGAACGCAACCGAGATGTTGTGCGCGCACGTTTGGAGCCGCATCCAGCGTGGTTGTGCTACCTGTCCACTGCTTGGTGTCGCTGCAAGTTTGTCGGACGGACGAAGACGCAGTGGTGGATCGTAGTGCGTTGCAGGGAAGAATGCAAACGTGCGCTGTGTGATCGAGTAGTAGCACAACCGCAGCACGACGTGCCAGTGGATCACACTTAGCACGCCAAAGATGCCAGCTACTGTGCGGTACGTGTGTACAATGTTGGGTTCGATCAGGTGGACGTAGTACGACATGTACGGACTCGTCATGTAGATGTAGAGGCGTGTTTGGAGCGCGAGGATCGTGCCGCAGAACACGTGGATGCAGACCATGCCGATCCAGATCGCTGCAAACGTCGCTGATCGTACTTCGAGGAACAGCAGCTCTTCGCTCGACTCGAGGATGTCCTGCTCTGTCGCGACAACGATGCTTATACGCTGCGGATTGTTTGTGCCATCGAGTTGCTGCTGCCGCGCGTCAGCGTCTCCCAAGTTGCTTCCAAGGACGTGGTGCGTACCAGCACCATCCATGGTGACATCTTCTGTCGCATCAATAGCGTGCTGTGTATCCATGCTCCCGCTTATTGGCTCACTTTGCACCGCGCGATGCCGGTGCATGGCGACACGGCGTTAGCCAAAGATGCAGAAGAGATTTGCGTTGCTTCGAGAGCAATTACCGTAAATACCCGATTTGCGTCTTTTCGTGTACTTTGGCAAATCCCCGTCGAATTTGCTTTTTCAAATCCCCTTATATTTGATCGGAGTTTGTGAACCACTGAGCTCCGACGACCACAGACGATTGAGGTCATTGCACGCAGTTGTTGCTCCCTACCTGCTGTCGCTGCGATGAAGCTGCTCGTCCAGCAACTTGCGCGAGCGAGCGTGCGCGCCGCCGCCTCGAACCCTGCTGTCGCGTCGACGTCGTCGCTGCTTGGTGCGCGTGCGGTAGTCTCGCTCGCACAGAGCAACGGCGCTGCGTCCGCGCTTGCCGCGTTGCGCACGCCGCACTTTGGTGCGTCGCCGCTGCTCGCCGTGCGTACGTTCAGTACGGACAACAAGAAGCCGATCACGAAAGCATCGGGCAGTAAAGATAGCAGCGACTCGGATTCGGACGACGACGATGC
This sequence comes from Globisporangium camurandrum, assembly GCA_023337595.1. Lineage (NCBI taxonomy): Eukaryota > Oomycota > Peronosporomycetes > Pythiales > Pythiaceae > Globisporangium > Globisporangium camurandrum. Next base: position 16,475 of record JAADXH010000147.1, read on the forward strand.
CGATGAGAAAGAGGAGGCACTGAAGAAGAAGAAAATCGCGGATGCGCGGCGCGCAAAGGCAGCAGCGCTTGCGAGCCTCAAGAAGGACGCGACGGACCTCGACGATGACTGGGACGAGGAGCGCTGGGGCGCGCTCGACTCAGAGGACTGGCAGGGCTTTGACGGCGACCTCGACGCCGTGACGGCCGACGGCGTGCCGACGTGGCTCAACTCTGTGCGCGAGTTGAGTGCGATTAGCGACGAGAAGCGCATGCGTGCGAAGCTCGCGCGCCGTGCGATGGAAGAAGCGAAGAAGAACGTCGTGCGCCACCGCAAGGTCGATGAACAAGGACGTGCGTACGGCACGGGGCGGCGGAAGACCAGCACGGCGCGCGTGTGGGTCAAGAAGAGCGCCGAGCCGTTCGAGGGTCGGATCGTGATCAACAAGAAAGACTTCGTCGACTACTTGGTGCGCGACACGCACCGTGAGGACGTGCTCAAGCCGTTCTCGGTCATTGGTCAGGTCGGGAACTTTGACGTCTACTGTACGGTCAAAGGCGGTGGCATGACCGGCCAAGCCGGTGCGATCCGCCATGGCATCAGTCGTGCGTTGCAGCACTTTGACCCGGACTTGCGCGCGCCGCTCAAGAAAGAGGGGCTGCTCACGCGCGACCCCCGTATGGTCGAGCGCAAGAAACCCGGGCAACCGAAAGCACGAAAGAAATTCCAGTGGGTCAAGCGATAGACAGCATCAGCAACATTTGCAAGTGCGCCATGCGTGGTTGCGCTTGCGTGGTTGCACTTGCGTGGTTGCACTTGCTTGGTTGCTTTTGGTTGGCTACTTGCTTTGTTGCACTTTTTATGCAAAGTGCAACCCACGAGTAAATACACACGCGCAATACACGAAACAGACATCCGCATTCTTGTTTTTGTCCATCTCTGCGTCACGCAACTTTGTTGTTTGTTGTTTGTTGTCGTTCTTGTTGTGTCTTGTTAGCAACAACAACAACAACTACGATAAAAATCGACAATTGTGCGCGCAATAACCTGTTTGCCTACTTGACTTCAACTCATCTTCTACAGCGCCATGGACGCTTCGAGCTTGCGCAGCGCCTCTAACTCGTCGTCGTCCGTAGCGCCAACGACGTTGATGTTCGACTCGACGTGGTGCGTCGGTACGTCGGGGAGATTGTACGCTGGCGCCGATGGCAGTGCGACTGGCGCAGGTGGCGCTGCGGCTGCTGCAGCAGCTGCTACGACCGTTGCAGCCACTGCGGCTGGCGTTGGCTGCTCCGGCACGTGCGCAGGCGGCGCTTTGAGCGCTTCCTCCTCCAAATCGAGCTCGGCCATCCGCAAGAGCTCCTCTTCCAACTCGTCGTCGTCGTAGAGCGCGTTTCCGAGCGGCTGCGAGATCGCGCGACCGATCTCGTCGGCAGTCGCCATCTCCTCCTGGATGTCGTCCATGATGTTGTCGACCGTATCGACGTTCATCTGGCCGTGAATCGCCTTCATCTGGTCTGCGCCCGTCCGGAGCGCTGTGAACGTCTCCATGTTCACGTGCGCAGACTCGAGCGTCATGACTTGTGTCTCGAGCGTCATGCGCGCGCCTTGGAGCTTCTCGATCTCGGCTTCGTACATCTTCTTGCGCTTGAGCGCAAAGATCGCACCGCGTTTGTCTTTGCTCGCAGACTTCTTCTTCGCTTCGTCGAGCTGCATGATGATCTTCTTTTCAATGTGCGTCTCCCGCTTCTCAAGCGTATCGAGCTGCTCCCGGATCTTCCGGATCGTATCGGCAGTCGCTTGTGGCGTCGCACGCACCGGCGCTGCTTTCTTGCGACCAAAGAGGTTCATCCTGAGTGTGGTGTATAAAAGGTCGCAAATGCAATAGGTGCGTTCGATCGACGTGTGTGTGTCTCGACGCGATCGAGAGAGGAGCGTGTGGTAAGCGTCAAACAACCTCGAGCGAGTTGCGAGTTGTCAGCGACCTCGACGTCCGGTGTAGTTGTGCTCGCCGTGCTGTTGTCGCTTGTTTGCTTTTCTGTTCTTCGTCATGCGAGCACAACACTCTGGTCAAGTGGGTGTGATACTAAGTTGTTGCATATGTTCAAACAAAGGCCCTGCAAAGATCAAGCTAAACTTTTGCAGTTAATGAAATTTGCTTTTTGACATCACTCGATATCAATACCGCCATAACGACATCCAGTACACAAAGCACTCCTGTTCGATTCGACAGTGCATCTCGATCGCATTGACGAGCTGCTTCTGCACGATCGACAACGAACGACAATGCGCATGCTGCACCAGCTGCGCGTGTACTTGCAGCAACCGTTGCTGCCGAGCCACCACGTGCGCAAGTATCCGTGGACACAGCGGTTGACGACACTGCGCGCATTGGTGCTCGCGCTCTTGCTGCTGCTGTCGTACGTCTACTTGCAGCTGCTCGTGCGCTACGGCAGCATCTCACCGGCTGCCACAGCGCTCTTCACACGTCCGTACCACGGCCGCACGGCCACCGACTATCCGCCCGTGACGTCACCGCCATGGCGACCGGACTTTCGCGTCGTCGTGTCGCTCACGACGACGCCGAATCGGCTCGACAAGGTCATGGACAGCGTTTTGTCGCTCACGCAGCAGCGTTTCGTACCGGATCAGATCTACGTGAACGTCCCGCGCGGTCCCATGAAGCGCCACCCCGAGCGCTCGTACGACGAAGTCGCCATGCCACCCGCACTCGCAGCGCTCGCGCCACTCGTACACATCAATCGGTGCGTCGACGACGGCCCAGCGACGAAGCTTTTGGGCGCATTGCGCTTAGAGCACAACGCATCGACGCTCATCATTACGCTCGACGATGACTTTGCGTATCCGCCGCAGCTCGTCGAAGCGCTCGTGTGGGAAGCCGTGAAGAAACACGACGACGTCCTCGGCGTGTGTGGCTGGGGGATGTTGCCCGTGTGGCACGCAGTCGGCGTCGTGCCGGCGTACGTACCGTACGTGATGCGCCCAACGGGCCGATACGTCGACATTCTCCAAGCTTGCTGTGGGAATGCGTACCGACGTGGGTTCTTCCACGACATTGACGCGTTTGCGGACATTCCACGCGTGTGCGTGACGGTCGACGACGTCTGGATCGCGGGGTTTTTGCGCACTGTCGAACAGCGACGGAGTGCGATCATCAGCAAACGCTTGGATCCAACCGATCCAGCGTGGAAGACCCAGGAAGCTGCAACGCCATCGAAAAAGCAACTGACGCTGTCGAGCTATAACCATGAACATCAGATCCACTACAAGTGCGTCGAAGCAATTGAGAAACGCTTTGCGAAGCGCTGGACACGCAACTACGAAGAACCAGAAGAACCAGAAGATACTGCATGAGAAAAGAGCCAGTTTGAGCACTGCAATTGACTTGTCTGATTCTGATTCGCATATCTGCTTCTGATTCTCTGATTCGCTGTCAAAGTTGCCATTTGCTGCAAAGGGTGATGGTCGAATGCGGAAAACAAAGTGCAACTTCCGCACTCGTTCGTCAAAATCACTCGCTTGCGCTGTCGTGGAGCGCACCGGCGTCATCGACCGACGAAATCTGTCTACAAGTTGTGCCAAACAAACATCTCAGTCGCATGTCGCTATACACACACACACACACAACACACAGCACGTACATCCACTTTTTGTCGAGCGTCTCTTTCCAGAGCGTCACGCGGTGGTCGCCACTCGAGACCGCCAACACGTTCCCCGTGACGCTCCAGCTCACGCGCCACACTGGCGCATCGAACGTATGAAGCAGCTCGCGCTTCCACGGACCATTACCCGAAGCGTCCGACGACCAAATGTACACGTGTTTGTCCTCCGAGCAGCTCGCAATCACGTTCGTCGGCATACCAGTCAACGGCGCCCACGCAACGTCGCGGACCCAATCACTGTGCGCAGGCGTTGCACTCACGTCAGTCTTGATCCACTCGGTCGCACCTGGCGCCAAGCTCCAGATCTTGATCGTCTTGTCGCACGATGCGGTCACGAGCCGCTGCGTAGGTCCTGCTTCCGAAGCGCTGAGCGCATCGAACGGTGCCCAACTGACGGCGTTGCACCCGAGTGCGCTGTCGTTGAAGTTGCTCACGCTCCAGCCGTCCGCTATTTTATTTTTTGTCGTCGTTATGACGATGGCGAGACAATTATCCAGTCAAATGCCAGTGTCAAGAGCGTGTACCATAATTATTGCAGCCAATACGTATTGGTAGTAACAATAACACACACGCACGAGCGTAGGTGATGATCGAGACACTGCCGTCCGCAGAGGCGCACGCGAGCGAGAGGCCGTACTCGTGCGGCGCCCATGCGATCGAGTTCACGGACGCGTCGTGGAATGCGTGCGTGTACGCTTGCGTCCATTGGTTCAAGCTCTGTTCGCGGTAGACGATCACTTTGCCATCGTACGAGCACGACGCAAGGATCGAACCAAACTTGGGGTGGGCCCACGCAACTTGCCACACAGGACCTTCGTGCCTGTGGGGTGTGGATAGCGTACGGAGACGAGCGACAGGCATTAGCGCCGATGATATGCATTTGACAAATATGGTAGCAACACGTACCCCGTGAGCAGCTGCTCGTTGTTCTGCACGTCGCCCGTGACGTCGTAGATCTTGACCGTGCGGTCCGACGAGCACGTCGCAAGGCGCTTGCCGTAGTAGTCCAGCTGCGCGTCGTGCTGTTCGATGTGGTGTAAGAATGCGAGCCAGACACGTGTCGATTGAGTAAGTGTCATGTAACCACGGAGACGCCAGCGAACGAGAGCAGATACGCAAGCGCATGTACACGACGCCTAATCAACGTACGATCATGTCTTCATGCTGCGTGTCAATCGAGAGGATCGGGCCAGCGGCGGTCATGGCGCTACCTTGATGTCGGTCTGTTGCTTGCGTTTGGCTCAATTGTGCTTTGTTGTCGAGGGAGCGGATCGCAGTAACCACAAATTGCATGGATACTGTGTAGTTGCATAGTAGGTATTTGCTAGATTGTGCTGCTATGGTTTGTAACACTTATCTGCAAAATCTTCGAGTATCAAAGTAAACATCTGCACGACTCGTCATCACAGCAATGTCTGCGCTGTATTTCACATGCATGACACCATTGACACCATTGCATATCAACGACAGCTTCATTTATGCTGAACGACACTTGCAAAATACAATAGACATTCATTTGTGGTTTAGGAGTCGCGCGTCGGTGGGAGAAAGAACTATCGCAGGATAAACTGCCCGGCTAGATGCTGCTATCAAAAACGCTCGACTCAATCGATTGCGATCATCTTGTGCGGCGCTTCGTTTCATGCACGTCGCGATGTTCGAGTTGTTACTGCTGTTACCAGCCAGCATCGAGGTTCTTCGCTGGTAGGACCATCACGAGCTTTGCCCAGCCAAAGTCCTCCCACTTGAGCTGAAACAGTACGACCCACGACACAAACAGCACGGTCACGAACGCAAAGCTCATGAGCGACCGGCGCACCCCTGTTGATTATCCACCCACATGCACATTCGAGTCAGCAAGTGTCCATCACCGGTCTATTCAATCACAAGCGCGTAGGTAACACAGCCAGCGATGTGCTCACATTCACACACAAGCGAGCAAGCAAGCACACGTACAGAGTGTGACTTTGGGGTCGATCGTTGGGTCGACGAGCTGCTTGCGGTAGTAAAACACGTTTACAGCGTGCAGCCACGGCAGGAGCGCGAGGCCACCGAAGAACATCTTGCGCGCGATCGCCTCATCGGGCTCCGTGTTCAGGTTGCGTGTAAAGTTACCGCGGTTGTTCGTTTCTTGCGCCTGCTCGCCGTTCGTCGTCGCAGGTTCGCCGAGCACGGGGGTGTCGTCCGCCATCTTGCTGTTTGTGCAGTCGGTCGGTGTCTGTTGTAATTGTGCTGTCTCGATTGCGTCGATTTGTGCCTGATTTGAGAGAAATATTCTTGTTCGTTTGAAATTCTATGTTTTGTGAGAGCAAAGCAAATATTGTTGTAACAAAAAACACATCGCGATCAAAACAGTCAAGTCACAACAACGTTCGTCGACAGCTTGTGCGCAATGTACGGCAACAACCAGTACCCGCCGCCAGGCGCACCTGGCTACCCGCCACAGCAGCAACAGCAGTACCCTGGCGCTCCGTATCCGCCACAGCCACAGGTTTACGCGCCACAGCAGCAACAGCAACCGTACCCGCAGCAGTATCCGCAAGGAGCCTACCCGCCACAGCAGCAGGCGCCTGTTGGCGTTGCTCCAGGGTATGCTCCACAACCAGGATACCCACCGCAGCAGCCGTACGCATACCCACCACCACAGCAGCAACAACAGCAGTACTACGCAGCACAGGGCCGCCAGCTCTTTGCGCAGGCCACGACAACCGGATATCCTGTGCAACCAGCTGGTTATGTCATGCAGCCGCCACCGCAGCCCATGTACGTCCAGCAACCACCGCCAATGTACGTCCAGCAGCAGCCGGCGTACGTCGCGTACCCCGGTGTGATCTACGGCGGCAAGCTCAAGCACAAACACAAAGGCTACAAGTACAAGGGCTACAAGCGCAAAGGCTTCAAAAAGTTCTTCAAGTGAGTTCGTTCGTTCAGGCGTCATTATGCGATCGCACAAACGCAACGACAGCGTTGACGTAGTAGCGAGTGTGTAGATATACAAGCAATCGATGTGTGTGTAGTGCTTGCGTCGATGTTTTTGGTGTTCAACAATCGGATTCGCTCGCCTAAAACAGACGAATCAGAAAAAAAGAAATATGGAGGTACAATAATACATTATTGTATTGGGTATTGCTCGAACGATTGACCATACTTTTAGATTTGCTCCCATTTGCTCACACCATTTGGGTTTTCGCAGCGCGCTTCGTGCGCCAGCGCTTCGTTTCGCGAATGAGTCCAAAGAAGAACGGGAGAATCAGTGGCGCCAGCAGCGGCGCGTAGACACCAAACATCTGTTCCTGCGGGAAGTATAGCTGCCGGATCATCGTGTGGTCGTAGTACGCAGCATCCGCGTGCTCAGCTGCGTCGCGCACGAGTCGTAGCGCCGTGCGGACGTCGGTCGATGCGTCACACATGCTGAAATTGCTACTGCTGCTGTCGATTGGAGGCGCATCAGTGCACAGAATCGCTTCGAGCAACTCGACGGACGCAACGATGCGCTGCTGGACGCGCTCGAGGACGCTCATCTGTGGCATTGCAGCGACGAGCTCGACAAGCGACTGGAGCGTTGCAATCGACGTCTGGAGGTAACTGCATGGCAACGACAAGGTACAAGAATCAGAATCAGAATCAGAATCATATAGCAGCACAGTCCTGGAACCAGACTGTTGCAGGTCCATAAGTTGACTCGATTCGACAGTCGACATCAGACTCAGACCCAGACTCAGATACACAACACGCACTGGTGCAGACGCGAGCGAACAATACAGTCGAGCTCCCAGTCCGCAATCCCATCGCGTGGCGAAGCAAGGAATACGAGCTCTGTACTAGCGCTTTGCGCCTGTTCTTGCTGCCGTGCGGCAAACGCTGGCGCGCCGAGCAGCGTCCGCAATTGCGCCACGAATGCGCCCATGACGCGCCGTTCCTCCTGCTGCTGGTCGCGTGCGCTGCTGCTGCCAGTAACAAGTCGCGTCGTGTTGAAGATTGCGACGCTGCCCCACCCAGGAATCGCAAACGACGATGCGAGGCGTTTCTTATCTGTGTCCGAGCCATCGTCCGCACGTGGGCGAATGCCCAAAGGCGAGTGCTCGAGCGACGGAAGCGCTGCGAGAAAGTGCAGCACTTGTTCGCGGTCGTCGAGGACCGACGAGGTCAAAAAATCGTTTGCGCTCTTGAACTGAATGGATTTGGAATCAAATAACGTCGAATCCATCAGTAATTCCTATCCAAGAGACCCTCCGATAGGTCCATTCGCCTACTGTACGCACGCACCTGTTTCAGATCGTCGGCGTGGACAAAATACGCATTCCGATCGTCCTCGGATGCGTACACGTCGGTCGCCAAGCGGGCGTAGTAGAGCACATCACTCTCGATCGTAAAATGCGCCAAGACGCTGACTTTCTCGATAAACGGCGCAATGTAGCGCGGATAGAGCGACTCGACGAACGCCCAGCGCCACGAGATGTCCGGTCGTTCGGGGAGCAATGCAAATTGGAGACGGTACTTGTTTGCAATGCGCGCGTGCGTCGCGGGTCCACTGGATGTGGATGCTGCTACGGCCGTAGCAACTGGAAACACGTGCTGCTGCAGCAGCTGCTCGACGCTGTAAAAGAGTGCGGTGTCGGCTGCGAGCGTACATTGCGTTGCCGACCACGCGTGTCGATACTTGCCGACGACGAGCGCGTCGGTTGTTGCTCGTGGTGTGAGGTCAGTAACAGCGCCACACAGCAGCACGATACTAAAATCCTGCGGCGTTTCCGTAGTTGCAGTAGCCGTCGAACGAAGGGATTGCGCAATGATATCGTCGACACTTTGTCGACTCGTTGCGGTCTGCAGCTCCTTGCGCTGTGCGGTCGTCAGCTGCAAGCGCGCCGGTGCCGTATACTCGATACGTCCTGCTGGCGTTGCTGCAGATACAAGTGGTGCTGTCGCGTCGTTGCTATTGGCACCGCCATCGTCCGCATTGAGCGTGAAGATCGCGACGCGAAACCGCTCGGGTTTGCCAAAGCGCGAGTCCTGCCAGCTCAAGCGCTGGATGCGCGCTTCCGGAAGCTCAACACGCTCGATCTGCGTAAAGCGCCACGCAAACGGTGCTGCGATGCATACAAACAGCACAAAGCTCACGACGACGTGCAGCCGCGTGCCGACCATGTTGTCTACTTGCTGACAACGTATTTTATTCAAGCTCCTGTGTTGTCAACAAATTAGGGCTGATGTTATATTTTATGAATTGCATATTCTAAAGCCCTCCAAAATTGACTTCCGCAAAACCTCCCCCAAAAGCGAGACCACGTCGATCGCCATCAGCAGCATCTCCACCCATCTACAGTACTACGCTCTCACACGTCACCGCCACGCCTACGTAGCTACAGCTGATTACTCTCCTGCTTGCACGTAGTCGTTGCAATGGCGAGCGACTTTTCGTTTGACGCGAACGCGTCGCTCGATGGCCTCCCGGCGTTCTTCACGACCGGGAGTGTCGACGACAAAAAGTACGAGTCGCTGCTCGCTGACTTGCGCGCCCACGACCTGCTCGGTCCGCTCGACAGTGATGCCGGCGATGCATTTAGCACCAGCAGTGGGAATGCACCAGGTGGTTCGTCGCTGTTCTTCAACGACGCATTCTCGGCTGTGTTCATGGGGTCGTTCAGTGACTCCAAGACGCTGCTACCGACCGAAACGAGCGGCGCATCGGGTACTAGCGCTAGCAAACCGCCACCCGGCTTTGGCCGCGCGCCGCCGCCAGGACTCGCACCGTCCGAGACGGACCTCAAGTGGGCCCGTGGACAGCAGACGTTCTCACGCCTCGAAGGGCAGTTCCATCCACCGCCGCCATCTGCTGCTTCGACAACGGTCGGTGCTTCTTCTTCGCCAGTACCAGCAGCAGCAGACGACGCGGACATTGCTTTCGACGAGTCGACAATGCTGAATCTGCGGTCGCTCGGTCTCGACGACGACGACAACAACGTTGCCACTGCGCCTTCATCGGCCGCACAACCGCAGCCGCCACTGCCGTCATCGTTGCCGCGACCGCCTGCAGGGTTTGAACTCAGCAACACGAATAACAATGCACAGCCGCCGCTGCCATCTGGACCACCGCAACCGCCATCTGGGCCGCCGCCAATGCCGCCGCCGCCAGCGCCGTGGCAGCACCACAACCAGCAGCAGCACCACCAATTGCCGATGCCGCCGCCGCACGCATTCACTAACCATGGACCACAGATGATGACGCACCCGCCGCCACCGCCACATATGTTTATGCATCATCCCCCACCGCCGCCGCATCATCATCATCATCACCCGCATCATCCGCCAATGGGCTTTGCGCCACCGCCGCATCCCATGCCGCCGTTTGGTCCACCACACGGTCCACCACACGGTCCACCACACGGTCCACCACTGATGCCGATGCGCACGGCGCCGTTCAAGATGATGACACCGCGCGACATTACGTTTGTCGTCCAGCAGCAGCTCAAGCAAATCCGCAGTAGCGATCCATTCAGTGACGACTATTACTTTCACAACTACCACCAGAAACGCACGCGTGCGCATGCTGCGAACGCTGGGCATCCGAACGCTGCTGCTGCTGGTACTGGTCCAAACAACAACAACGGTCCTCGGCCACCGGCGTTGCCACTGCCGAGTTGGAAGCTCGAGCACGTCAAGTCGATCGATCCACGCGACGCACAGCGTGAAGCTGGGTCGCGGCAGTGGGAATCGTCGTTCAACGTTCTTGGGCGGAACAGCAAAGGGAGTCTGTACCGCCCGAAGCAGCTCGTTGCGCTCGGTGGTGCTGCTCCTAGTGCTCCGACAACGACGACGCAGTCGCTGCCAGCGAGTAGCGAAGCAACGACACCGGACGCAACGACGACCGACGACGATGCTTCTGCAGCAGCAAACCGTCCATCGACGCCGCCAGGAGCAACAAACACACCAGCCACCGCGCCGCAGGTGCTCAAGATGGACGCTGCGCAGAGCTCGGTCTTTTCAAACGAGACGTGGCAGCGCCGATTGGAGATCGATCGTGGTTTGCAGTGTCTGTTGTCGCTCCAGGACGCGCGTCATCTCCTGGACGCGCGTGGAATCAACGTCCAGCAGTTCCACGCCATGGACAGCGACGCGATGGACCCGTCGCTCGCAGCGCTCCGGACGCGCACGACTGCGCTCTTGTTTGAGCTAGCGACGTTGCTCGGCGTCGACGCGGACGACGTGACGTGTCGCTTGCCGCAGCTCGAGCGCATGCTTGGATCGACGAAAGGCCAGAAGCTCGTGAGCCGTGCACTGCCGCTTTTGCATCCGTCGGCGCGCTTTGCGCTGTTGCCGCACCTGGTCGAGCATTTGTTGGCGGCGCGGAACGTTGCGCGCGTCGCGCACGCACACGCACAGGCTGCTGCTGCAGGAGCGGACCATGTCGACACGGACGGCGACGACCGGCTCTGTCAGACGCTCGTGCTGACGTTCATGTACCATCCATTGGCACCACCGGCCGAGCTGTTTGCCGAGTCGCTTGCGCGCGCGATGGCCGGTCACGATACAAACACGCTCGCACTCGTGCTGCACAACCGTGCGCGCGCAGAAGCGCTCCAAGCGTTGCTCCAGCGCGGTGCCGCAGCAGTTGCGCACGTCGAGAACAGCGACGTCCAGCAGCAGTGGGACCACTTCCAAGCGCAGTTTGTCGCACTTGCAACGGCGATCAAGCAGAACGCGTAAACACGTCGATCGCGGCAGTCGAGCGCAGTCGCATGCATCTTTTTCATTTCATATACATTTACGTACACATAAGTCACGCTGAAAGTCTCTTCTATCCGGTTTTCACTTTGACTACGACTCTACCTACGAAACGCTCCCTTCCCTATCACAAACCGTTTACTCTTATACACACAACTGCTACTGACAACAACAGACACTACGTGACATACTTGCGCTTGACACCGATCGTCCCCGCTGCAGGGTTGAGGTACCCGCGAATGAGGAATTTGCCATAGTGATTGCTCCCCCGGCCGTAGACTTCGTACTTTGTATACGTCCCTGCAGTTTCATCTTCTTCATAGCTACTGCTGCTATCGCTGCCATCATCATCCCCATCGTCTACTCGATCGTCGCGTGGCATTTTGACAAAATTCAACTCGACGTCGTGCTCTTTGATCCGCAAGATCCGTCCATTCTCCTGTCGTAAATTAAAAAAACCGCTGTACTTGCCCGAGAACGGCCGTCGGTCGGCTCCTGCTGCTGCTGCTGCTGCATTGCGACTGCGGCGACCCGTGAGGACGCTGCTCGTGTACTCAAACTTACTGAGTTGGTCGCCACCAGTCGTAAACGCTGCTTCCGTGAAGCCCCACAAACCACTAAAGACCGCGCGGTTGTTTTTCTTAATCTGGTACGTACCACGCAAGATTGGCTGCGGACCGTCGGTCGGGGCATTGAAGTTTGCAAACTCGGGTGGAATTGTACGTGGGCCTTTCTTTCGTTGACGTCGCGGGTGTGACTGGACGCGTGCAATTGGCGCAGCGTCGAGCACCCGCGCGCGCTTGCGCACAGGTGGCGACAGACGCCGCTGGTGCCGCTTCTTTGTCTCGTTGCTCTTGCGATCGGATTCCGAGTCGCTCCCACTTGAACTGCTCGAACTGCTCGAACTGCTGGAGCTACTGGAGCTACTGGAGCTGCTCGAACTGCTGCTGGTAGAGCGATCGACTGGCTCTTTGCGCTCGGCGTCGTCGCTCTCGATCTCGAGCGTCGCGTCGCTTGCATCGCTAGTGTCTCCAGACTGTTTACGTAATCGCATGTCGAGCGGCAAAAGCGGGATCGTTGCACCGTCGCTCGACGTGCCGATAAATACTGGCTCGTCGTCATCGTCATTGTCGTCGTCGTCGCTCACCCACGCGTCCGTATTGATTGGAATCAGCGCTGCGGTGCGATACGATGCGTCATACTCGTCGTCGTCGTCGTCAGCAAACCACTCTTCAACGACCTCGTCTGCTTTATTTGCTGTCTCCATTGCTGTCTCCATTGCTGTTACCGCTGTTGCCTTCTCCATTGCAACGTCGGTCGTTTCGATAGCAGCAGCATCGTTTGTTGCGGTTGCTGCAACAGTCGATACGATTGCTTCGATCGCTTGTGCGACTGCTGCTGCAGTGGATGGAGCGAATGGATCGTCGCTCGTAGCGATCGTGTCTGTCGCAGCTGACGACTCGATCGCGTCAAGCGGCGCGACGGTGTCGGTACGTGCGTCCGTCCTGTCGATCTCTGCTGTTGCTGGTGGTGCATCGTTGTCCGCAGCCGCAGCGAGTGGCAGTTGCGTTGCTGCACGCACAGCGTCTGCGGCTGGCAGAGCAACGCCAGTGACTGTCCCTGCGCAGATCGCTTGTGCGCTCGACGCATCGACGTGCTCGTCGTCGTGGGTCGCCACCGCCGCCTCTTTCAGTGGTGATTGCGGTGACGATGCGGCAGTTGATTCAATCATCGCGTCGAGTTGTTGCTGCTGCTGCTGCTCGCTCGTCGATGCCTCAAGCTTGTTGATGTTTGCAGTCGCAGCTGGATTTGCTGCAGACGGATCGGCAGCTGTCGTAGTGGTGGTCGTCGTCATCGCCACGCTTGTCGTCGTCGTCGCCACGCTTGTCGTGGTCGTCGTCGTTGCGTCGGTAATCGAGATCCGTCGCGGTTGCCCGCCCAATCTCCGTCTTTCTCGATTCGAAAATATATATAAGCAATTATCGAATTTAAATTTCTACATAAACTGCATGAATTATCAAAAACAAGCAAATTCGATTGGCTTTGAATCGCCACCACAACCGAAACAGCGCAACTCGCCACACAAGCAAAAACGCACAGCAACTTGCGTCAAGATGATCGTCCCGGTCCGGTGCTTCACATGCGGCAAGGTGCTTGCGAACAAGTGGGAGACGTACCTCGGCTTGCTGCGCGCTGACTACACGGAGCGCGACGCACTCGACGAACTGTCGCTCAAGCGCTACTGCTGCCGTCGGATGATGCTCACGCACGTCGATCTGATCGAGAAACTCCTGCATTACAACACGGGTGGTACGTCACGTTGCACTCTCTCTCTCCACTTGCACGTGTGTTGACTGCGTGTCGCAATACTCACACCCTCCATGCGCTTGGTGCATACACCACAAACACAGCAATTGAGCGAGGCGAAGACTAAGCAAACAACAAGAAGCCAACGACCTGCAGCAGCAGCAGCAGCCGCTGCCGGATTATTGCATCCAAGCATTCAGTGCTTGCAGTTCCAAGCTTCTGTTGCTACTGTCGTTTGCTTCCTCCTCTGTGCTCTTCTTTCCTCTATTATAATAGCAATACACTCGATACCATCCTCCATTCTCCATTCACTCTCTCTCTCTCCTCTCTCTCCTCTCTCTCCTAAATAAACACGAGCTTCTCGATCGTATCACGATCACTGCTCTTGTTATTATGACGCAAGCTCTTGACAAACCCCCAGTGCCGCAACGTACAGAACGCGCGTAGGAAGCGCGCTTTTGTTTCGATCACAAACGCGTCGTCGTCCGTGACAATTGCGCGTCCCATACGTTCGTGATTCCGATCGAGCGCTGCAAATTCATCCTGCAACGCATCGGCAAACGTCTCGTACCAGTCCGAGAAGCTCAGGAACAGCCCCGCGGTCTCTTGGTAATGGAGAAACGCGAGACTGACGTCATTGACCCACGACGTCCCTGCTGCATGTCCCACTCCGACGATCGCATCGATCTCGTCCTCGCCACTCGCACAACTCGTGTCGTCGTCTTCGATCGCCAGTAGCAGCTCTTTCAATTCGTCGTAGTAGTTGATACGCAGACGCGCTTCGAGTGCCTGTGTCTCGGTCGCAGTCGTCCATTCGAAAACGCGCATCTGCGACACGCGCGTCGGCTGCGGTCGTCGCGTGACGAGCGCACTGATCAATTGCGCCAGAAACAGCTGCTGGACTTCCGTGCGGACCATCGCGAGCATGCGCTGCGTCGTTTGGACGTGTTGCGTTGCGTCCGCATAGCGACACACGTCCACAAGTTCCGTCAGCAGCGCTGCAGTCTCTACGAGGTTCGCCGTTGCGCCTTGTGCGCTTGCAGCGTCACACTGCGACCGCCAGTCGTCGACGACGTGCGTCAAGACAAACAGCGAACACGTCGCGAGCGCTCGCATCACTGCGTTCAGTGTCGCTGTCTCCATAAGCGTCCCATCGAGCGCAGCTCGTAAACAACCCACAAACGCGTCGCTGTTCGTGAACGGCAGCTCGAGCCACGCACACGCAGCGCGGAAACAGTGCCACCCGACGCGCCAACGCGCTTGCGCTTGTCTAGCAGCTGCGACGTCGTCGAGCAACTCCACGAGCCAGTCGTCGTTTGTCGGTTCGTGCGTTCCAAACACAAACGTGTGTAGTTCTTCTAATTTACTATCGCTAAACACCAGCAGATGGTCTTGCAGCGTCACTGCATGGCGGACCGCTTGTTGTCGAGAGAGCCAGTTCCCCACCCGCCGCGTTGGCGCAGTGACACTCGATGCCAACGGTCGATTTGCGTGCGCGTCAAGTCCAAAGTGGCCAATAAAACTCCACGGGACGCTCTTGAAGTGGAGAAACAGTAGAAACGACAGCGCGTGGAGGAACGTTGCGATCGATTGCGTCATCCGATACCGCAACACGATAGATTGGAACACGGCGCCGTTGATCGTCAGTGGGAGGTTCGTATCGACGACCAGCGCTTCTACAATATCGTCAAAGCACTTGCGCGAGTCGTCCAACGGAAAGAACTGGACGTCAATGTTCGAAACGATCGATAGATTCAAGTGGCGCAACGCAGGCGACGCTGCGGACGCAACGCCGACGACAAAACCGACTTGCATTTTGGACGTGAACGAGTCGTCCAAGCGATTGAAGTGCGTCCACGTGCGGAGAAAGTCGTCCAGGACTTGTTGGTTCAATGCTTCGAGCTGTTCGATACAAATCAAAACAAACGGACGCGTGGCAGCGTCAGCGTCTGGTTGCGTAGACGACGACGATAACGACGATAACGACGACAGAAGAGGAGGAGGAGGATCGAAATGGTAAAACGCGTCGTGGCGCTGGATCGAAGTGACAATACGGCGACGCGAGCGCGTGACGAGCGCAGCGTCCTGTACGTTTGTACGCGTGTTGTCGTGGAGGAACGTTTGACATTGATACAAGACGTGCTGGAGGAGCTGTGCGAGTGCAAATTCAGTCGATCGGACGCGCACTGACGCTGTCGACGGCGTCAGTGCCCGAATGGCCGCAATTTGGCGTTTGAGCCACGCGATCGTGTCGTCATAACGTCGGATCGACTGTTGTAGATCGTCTTGGACGTCCATCAACGCCGCGTCGAGCTTCTCAATCAGTAGCGCGCGGAGCGCATGGACGAGGACCAAACACGGCTCGTCTGGACGGAACGACGCGTCGAGCGCCAAGTGGATCCGTTCAAGCAACTGTGCGATCGTCCACTTTGCATACACTCGATCGGCCGCAGCAACAGCAGCGGCTTTCGCTTTTAAAGCGCGGCGACGGCCACGGCGCTGGTTGGATTTCTTGTTCAAACGTTTGCGGCGCCACTTGCGCGTGTCGCTCGTGTCGCTCGCGTCGCTGTCGTCGTCGCTAGAGTCGCCGCTAGAGTCGTTCTCGCTCGCGTCGCTGTCGTCGTTCTGGAACGCAAAGTCAGTATCGATAGTGTCGTTCGTGCTGCTGCTGCTTTTGTGACCGACTGCGTGTGGAGACGACGGCGGTCGGTGGCGCAAACGGGGACGATTGCTGCCGCCGTGTAGCGTTGTTGATGTGTGAAAAGGTGCGTCAAACAGATCAAAGCGGTCGATCTGTGCAAACAGCCAGCGCTCTTCGACGTCGCGCAGGCGCTGGACAGCGTCGAGTTGCTCGACGAGCCACTCGAGCATGCGTCGTGCGTTTTGGAAACCCTCTTGGACGACAAAAACGAGCGGGAACGACTGCTGGAGGACCTGACAGAGCGGATGGACCCACATGTCGCTGTTCGTTGCGTCCGTGCCGGCGAGGATCGCTGCTGTGGGGAATCCATGGAACTCGGGGAACGCTACGCGCGCGTCGAAAGCGTTCGATGGGATCGTGTCACAGGTATCTGCGCTCCTGTACCGCTCAAAGTACCGCAAGACGTGGCGGTAGCACTCGGCATTGGCTTTGAGCAGCACGGTGCGCACAGCCGACGTGGTTTGCTCGACCGCGTACTGATACGCGAGCTCCTGGTACGCGCTGTAGCACTCGTCGTCGTCACGCGCTTGTGCAGCAGCAGCAGACTGCGTGCGGTGGCGACCATTGTGTGCGTCTGTTGATGCGTCTGGATGCAGCGGTGGGTCGTAGAATGGCGCTTCGGCTGCTCTGTGCTGTCGATCGTCGCGTGGCCAGTGCACGGAGACCCCGGTCGAGAACACTGTCGACGCAGACGCATTCATCGCACGTTGCATGTTGCTGCTGTTTTCTAAAATGCGAAATATCTGTATGTTTAAGCATCTGTGCATTTGAATCTAAAATCTGAAGCGAATATTCCAGATCTAGAGTGTTTTGATCACTAACGAATTGTAAAAATTGAAAAATATATTAAAAGCAACATTTTTGGCTCGCTTAGTTTTTATATCCGTGGCCCCGCTTGCACGAGAATCACCTAGAAAAGATCGGGGCCACGGATAGTGATAATTTATTTTCAACATCAAATTTTGAACACGAAAAGGCGTAGCCAATTCCGACGTCAAGTGCTTGTGCTCGCGAGTGGCCAAGATGCGGCGCGCAACAACTGAGACCACGTCACACTCGCTCCGCACACGAGGTGGTGCTGCGAACAACAGCAATCAGTTGGAGCAGCGAGGTGCACGATCGAGCAATGCTGGCGGTTCGCTCGCTCGTCATCGTCGCGTCAAGCAGGAGCTGCAGGACGACCAGAAGAAAGAGCTTAAAGAAGCGTTTGAGCTCTTTGACGCAGAGAAGAACGGCAGCATTGACTACCATGAACTCAAGGCAAGTCGCAATGCTGCAAAGAGCCACTGGCAAGCTACTGTGCATGTACGGTATGTTGCTCTCATGCATGCCAACTCGCACTGACGACAAGATCGATCGACGTCGTGCCAGCAGGTGCTCATGCGCGCGCTCGGGTTCGACGTGAAGAAGCGCGAAGTGCTGGTACTCGTGGAAGAGGTGGACATCACGCAGTCGGGCCGCGTCGAGTTTAGTGACTACATGGAGATCAGTGCGTGCTTTGCGTTGGTTGCTGCTACTGCCTGGAGCGATTGCTTCAGCATAATGTAGAGCATCAGCTAACGTTGTGAAGCTGGTGTGTGTCGTGTGCTGCGTGTGTCCAAAGTGCGACGAAAGATCCTGGCGCGCGACCCCGACGACGAGATCGCGCGGGTGCGTGCGCTGTTGTGTCGTAACATTGCGAGCTGCTGTCGCCTGCAGCAACAACTCAACGCCAAGGAGTGTGTAGCCATGCTTGTGCATCTGATCCTACCCACCCTATTGATTTGCTACAGGCGTTTGCGTTGTTTGACGAAGACGGGAGCGGACAGATCACCCTGCGGGTACGTGAACCACCACCACCTGCTATCTCGACGCTTGGCGCTCGGTGTGTTGATATGTTTTTCTGCTGCTGCTAGAAAATGCGCCGCGTCGCGAAGGAACTCGGCGAGAACCTCGGCGACGACGAGCTCCAGGTACGACGATCGCCATTGTTTGCTCCACACGCGCTCGCGTTCCACTGGCTTAGTGTTCATTTGTGGTGCGTTTTGTCCATCTGTCGTTGTCGCCACAGGCGATGATCGACGAGTTTGATCAGAACCAGGATGGCGAGATCGACGAGACCGAGTTCTTTGCGATCATGAAGCAATCGACCGAGTTTTAGGTTACAACGCATGACGTAAAAGAGAGAAAAGATGGGAATCGGACGTTGTCATTCAGTAACTTTGTTCCAAAACTACTGCACGACGGCATCGTCGACGTCCTACTAATCGATCTACCCCAACGGGACAGCTGCTACACACACACACATGCGCACTATGCTACACGAGCGTGTCGCTTAGTTGCGGTGGTGGTGGTGGTGCTCACGCGCCTTTGGCTGTTGATGCAAAGAAAGCGAGGGCGTCAGTAGGCTGCGACCTCGACCATGCGTGCGCGTGTGTGTGTGCACACACATCTGGCCGAGGGAGCCGATGAGAGGGGAGGGGGCGTGTTTGAACCACATACACACGAGTGTACGGCACAACAGCATCGCAGCAAGTACGTTGTTTGTTGCGAACCGCGCGCTCTCGACACGTCAATGCGAGCGCATCGAGAGCGCACACGAATGCAATGGGTACACCGACCAAAGACACTGGCGCCGCGCGCGCGCCTGGGAGTGTGTCGTTTGACGACGACGCACTCGAGCAGGACAACGACGACGACCAGTGCCTTTGTTTCCCGTCATCGGCTCCGGCATTGGCGAGAGTGTGCAGTGCAGGCGAACCAATCATGCAAAGCGTGTGCGTACCTGCGGCACGTGAACGCCCGCGAGCTTGAGGTCGAGGTGCGCGAGGAGGTCCTTCGTGTCGTTGTCGATCTCAATGTTCTCCGTGTCGATGGCCGAGACCTCCGGCACGAAGTCGAGGCGGCGCTCACGCTCCTCCTCCTGGAGCTTGAGCGAGATGCCGCGCACCTGGCCGTGCTGCACGCGCTTCATGAGGTGCGTGATGTACCCCGCGATCTTGTTGCGCATGCGCTTCGACGGGATGATCGCGACTTCATCGCACACGCGCTTGTTGTTGTCAAAGTCAAGCGTCAGGCGCGAGTAGTACTTCTCGATGATCTTGATGGCCGAGCCCTTCACGGTCTTGGTACGGACGCCCATGGTTGTCTCTTGTGTGTGTTGGTGTGATTAGCAGGAATGCTGTCGATCGACGATGTCGGCACAAACCTTCTTGCTCGAGCGCTTTTCCCAGCAATTGGTTTGCAGCCAACCAATTGTGTTTTTATCGAGTTTAATTAATTTCATTTAGCCTTAAAACATATTAGCAAATTGCGTCTTTTTACAAAACGCTGTGCTCGGTATATCAATGTGGACGTGCGTGTAGCAATAAACTGTGCAATCCTATATTACGGTATTTGATTTGTCTTTTGTACAGTACAGTATTCGACAATTCGATCTCGCTATCGTCTGACAAGTCTCAATCGAGCTAGATCAACAACGTCAATGCATGTAGCAGCAGCATACGAGCTCGCGTCCTCGCAAGGACTAAAGTCACGACTTGCCATTTTGTATTCCTTGTGCCACTCAAATGT
The DNA here is from genome assembly GCA_023337595.1 of Globisporangium camurandrum. NCBI lineage: Eukaryota > Oomycota > Peronosporomycetes > Pythiales > Pythiaceae > Globisporangium > Globisporangium camurandrum. The sequence goes on from JAADXH010000147.1 coordinate 36,419, forward strand.
ATA
>JAADXH010000148.1:0-36391 GCA_023337595.1 Globisporangium camurandrum
CTCTCTCTCTCTCTCTCTTTGAAAGTAACACATGCATACTATATATCTCCATATATTTTGATCGCATTTCTCGAAAATCGTAACGTCGTGTTTTTGCGCATCTATTCCTTGTAACTTCAGCGTGACACGCGCAAAGAGACAGAACGCACAGCGCGAAAAGAAGCGAGAGCTCTACGCCGGTGCCTACACGTTCTCGCCACCGCAGCTGTTCTAGCGCGGTACTAGGCGGCGTCTACCCTTGTTGTCTTCGCACACACTCGCGTCCAAGCGACATAGAGTCCGGCGGGAGCACATCAGCAGCATGGGTGGCGACGACCCGCACTTTGACATGCAGGACTACTTGATCAACTGGAACGCTGGGCCGTTCGGGCTCGTGCTGCGTCCTGACCTCGGGCCGGACATGCCGCCGTGCGTCGCGGCGCTCCTACCCGAGCAGTCGGTCGCGAAGCTCTCGGGCGTCCAGCCAGGGGACATGCTCATTAGCGTCAATGGCAAGAAGACGACGAAACTCGGGTACGAAAAGGTCGTCAAGATGCTGTACAAAGAGAGCTTGCCGGTCATTCTGCACTTTCGGACCCCCAAAGCAACGCGCCAGGCACCACAGCCGTCACTGCCCATGCCGCAATCGTCGCGGTCCGTGACCGACACGCAGCTCTACGCCGACGACGCGTCGCGCAGCACGCGCCAGCGCGCACACTCGGCGTCGTCGCACCATTCAAATCGCCCTCACACTCGCCAACAGCAGCAGCATCCACCGCCACAGGACTTTGACACGCGGTCGATCACCAGCAGCTCGAGCCGCGCCGCGCCACGGAGCGATCGTGGTGGCGGCGGCAGCAGCAGTGACAAGGAACGCAAGCAGTTTACGGCCGTGTGGGAAGCTGGGAGCCTCGGACTGAGCTTCCGGCCATACAGCGCACGCGTGAACGTCCCGTGCGTCGACTTTATCAGCGCGTTGCGCGGCCGCGGCCGCAACATGGACCGCGTGTGCGTCAACGACGTACTGATCGCTGTGAATGGCGAGAAGACGAAAGCTCTCGGCGTCGACCGCGTCCTGCGGTGGCTCTTGGTGATCGAGAAGCCGGTCGTGCTGCGCTTCCACAGTTCGTCGAACCGCGTCGAAGCGCCGCCGCCAGCTGAGCACTACCAACCCGAGCGCGAGCCACGGGAGAGCGGTGCGTTGGCAGCGCCGCAGCCGCCACGGCTGCAGATTTTGTACGAACCACCGCCGCCACCGCAGCAGCGAGAGCGTCGAGTGACAACGACGACGACACCGACGACACCGGAGCCACTGCGTGCGTACGAATTCAATGGCAACGGCGCTGCTGGTCGCTTAGACGACGTGCGGCCGCTTCCACATCAACAGCAACAGAAACACCAGCAGCCGATGCGCGAACGTCGGTACTCGAACGCACCGTCTGCTGTTCCTATCCCCAGTCTCTATCGCAGCACGAGCACAGGCAGCGCATCGACGCAGCAGCGCGACGACCTGTCGCACGACGACGCGGTCTTGATCGTCGCGCGCGCGAGCAACAAGCCGATCACCGAGTGCATGTTTGGCGGCACGCCCGTGCTGGCGATCCGTGAAGGATCGGTCCAAGCAAAGTTGTTATTGACGTTTGCACGCGCGTGTTTGGCGAATGAGGCCGAGCACGACAACGCAGCGGGAGCGGCGTCGAACGAGCGACTGCGACGCGATAGCCGACAGACGCGCACGTACTCGACTGCATCGAACGACGTCGCGACCGGTGACTTTACGCGCGACGTCCATGCGCCAGTAGCAGCAACGTCGCAATCGCAATCGCAGCAGCGCCAGATGCAGCATCACTATCACCAGCAGCTCCAACAACAGCAGTGCTACACGACAAACAATGCGCGTGTGCGCCACGATGTGCAGCAGTTCAGGGCGTTTCCAACCGATCCATCGAACGAGCAACAGCGCACGCGGGCAGCGAGCTCCGACGCTGCTGCGATTACAACAGCGCCAGTGCTACTGCAGCCACCGCTGTCGGTCTCGTCGTCGTTCCGTACACCGTCGAGTCAGCAGCACGAGCGGCACGTGGTTGCAGTCGTCCCGCCACCGCCACCAGCACACGCACCACCGCCAGCAGAGACGCTCGAAGAGGCGGAAGCACGCACCGCGAGCGAGCACGACGCTGTGCTCTCGTCTGAATCGCTCCAACCGCCGCCACCGCCGCCGTCGACTGCGTCGAGCGACATGATCTCACTCAGTGACTTTGTCGTGCAGCACGATGGCCACGTCGCAGACCGATCGACGACGAACTCGAGCGGCCAGAGCCAGAGCCAGAGCCAGAGCAACGATACCAATGACGACGACGACGATGACGAACTCGTGGCCGTTGGAAGCCACTTGATCGCGCCGACGGTGCTCCGACAGCAACAGCAACAGCAGCAACAGCAGCTTGACGCTGACGACGACGACGCAGCAGCGACTGCAAACAACAGCAGCAGCAGCGATGACACGCGTCCACTAAACGATCACAGCAACATCGACACGATGACGACGGCAGCAACAGCAACAACAACCGCACCAACTGACGATAAGGAGCTTCCGACGATCGCTAGTAGCGATGCAACGACGCCGCTTTACAGGCTCGACGACGCATTGCTGCGCAGGATGGACATCAACATTGTGCAACCGCCTACCAATACAAACGCTGTTGCGCCTGCAGCGCACGAGCGTCAGCGGTTCGATATGATTGCGCTCACGGACCTCACGTCGTTTGTATCGAGTACGAACGGCGTCCCAGAAGCCGAGACGATTACACCAACTGACGTCGCAATGCGGCGCTACGACCCGTTGCAGCGCGAGATCGACGCCATGACGCACGTCGAGCGGACGTCGCTGTTGCATCCACTGATTGCTGAGATGTACGGTTTCTTACCGGATCTCCATAACGTCGTGAAAGACAAACCGGTTGATTCGTTGTTGATGAAGAAAGGCATGGTCGACGAGATCCAGGACATTCTCGAGAGCCTCCAGATGGAAGCGCAGTTTGAACGCCACTCGCACGTCGGCGTTGGGACGTTGCCGCATCACCAGTATCGCATTGACCACGACGGCGTCTCGTCGTCCGCGTCGTCGGTCTCTGCGACGGGCTCGAACGCACCAGCTGCTGCAGTAGCACAAGCGCCATTGTCAACGAGTCGCCAGTGCTGCTACCAGTGCGGCAAAGCTAGTGCACTCGTCGACGTGGCACAGACCGACACTCGGCGTGAACGGTACTGCCAGGATTGTTACGAGGTGCTGTTTCACAGCGACGATCGGTTTGCAGACGACAACGACGACGCAGCGACGCCCCGCAGTCTGCGCGACAGTACTGACACGGACGATGCGTTCAAGTACAGCTTCCACGACAGCGCGGTGAGTCGCTCGGACATGATGATTGGGAATGGCGGCATGTGGCGGTACCACAACAACGGCGACAGTAACTTGTCATCGCGCGACTCGACGACGACGATCGGGTCGAGCATCACGGACCGCGGTGACGAAGTCTGGCTCTAAGGAATGCGTTGGCTGTCTGCTTTCTACAGTATATGTCGCAGTTTGTATGTGTGCAATGAACAAGCGAACCACCATCTGCATTGTTGTTGGGCGTTCATGTGTGCAATCAATAGCTTGCGATTGAAGCAGTGTTAGATGGACAAATAGACAGTGTGTGGTCGGGCGGTCGATGGTTCCTCGACGCTTAAATTATACAGACTACAAGCTGACGCTCTCTTTCCTATCGTGTGTGCGTGTTGTGTGTTGTGGTCAGACTACTATGCACATCCTTTGTGTAATGTGTGCGTGTGTGTGTGCATATACGTGTGTATCGAATAAATTACCCAAAGAGCGGGTTCAAGCCAGCAAACGCGCTGCTGCCGGCCGTGTCGCTAAACAGCTCGTTGTGTGCGCTGCTGTCAACAAAAGGCATGGCAGCAGCGCCAACGAGCGTGTCCATGTCCCCCAGCGACGTCGTGCTCCACATCGAGAAGCTCATGGGTTCAAAGTCCTGGAACATCTCCGAGAGACTCGAGACCTTGAGCTGCTCCCAACTCGTCGCAACGGCGTCCGCAGCCACATCGAATGCGTTAGTGCTCGTGCGTCCAGCAGCAGCAGCAGCATTACAAGTGCTCTCTTCGCCGGACCGCGGCGACTCGGACGCACAGCTCGTTGCGCTGTCGCTGCAGCTGTCGCTGTCGTTATCGCTGTCGGTCATCGGCGACGGCGGTGCAAAGTAGCTCACGGTTCGATGCGCTGGGTTTGTCTGGCTCCGCGTCGTCGCAGTTGCGCGTGCTGTTGACTGTGTCGTTGTTGCTGTTGCTGCTGTGGTGGTATTTGTGGTCGTCGTTGTGCGTGTAAGTGCAGCACGTCGGTGCTTTGTGCGGTTCCGCAGTCCACGCTCGCGCCGTTCGTGCTTCTGGCGGTACTTTTGTGCATGCGTCATCGTCTGGCGCGAGTTCTTCGTCCCGACAAAGTCCGCAATGGCTTTCCACGGCCCAGACGGAAACTCTATCAGTGCTTCGAGGAACCGCGCATGTTCAGCGTCAGTCCATGCACGCCCTTTGCTTTCGGCAGCGAGAGCTGCTGTGCGAGCGCGCTCGCTCGTGGACTTGGTCGGTCCGCGCGCAACTGCTGCGCTGCGCTTGCCGCGTTTATTCGTCGCGACGGGCGCTTGCTGCGCAGTCACGACTGCGAGTGGTGGGAGCACACCCTCTGGTGCGGCCGAGTAGAGTTCTTTCTGCACGCGCTTGGAGATCGTCATCTTGACTGTGGTGCTGTGTGCTGAATGTGTGGATTTGCTGAGGGCGTGTTGTGGATGTGCCGCTGCTACAGATTGGCGGATCGAGATCGCTATAGCTGACACAGGAGCGTGTACGTGGTGTCTGACGGATATAGCGATCAGAGACAGGAACTTGAGCGCAGCGAGAGAGAATGCGGAATGGACAAGAGCATCGCAGCGATCACTTCTTCTCATGCGTGCGTGCAAATGTTGCTGTTGTTGGTGTTTTTTTGCTGTTTCTGCCTGCACGCCAACACTCTCGGTCGCGATCCAACCGATATTCGTTTTGACTTAAAGCTTGTATGCCACGTCGTATATTATTTGAGTTGTTGTTTGAAAGGCGTTTTGTAAGTGATGGTCTGGGTACATCTCAAGAAGAGATATAGAGGCTAAATACCCTCTTAGGTTTAGATAGCGAACTTGTATTTACATACCCCACTTGTTCCAATTCAAATGCGCCTGATTAAGCTGCGCGCTGTCTCTTTGGTGGTAAAGCGCTCAATTGCCGCTTCGCACGAGAACATGACGAGCTGCAACCTTGCTTGCGTGCTTGCCACAGAGAACATTCGCACGTGCATGCGCGAATGAATGGATGCCACGATATGTAGCCACCGCTCCGCACGGTGTGTTGGGCAATTGCACTTGCTGGTTGCAAGAAGTGCTGTCGTGACGTGGCAACGCAGCAAACAACAGACACGGAGCAAACTGTGTATGTGTGACGCAAACGCAATGCTATTGACTGCTAGTAGACACAGTCAACAAACTCACACGTATATGTTTTGATACATATACTCGCACTACGATACTCCATTAAACTATTGCTTTGCAAACGTGCGCGTGCGACTCGCAACAATGCCACCTTATGCCAATGTGCTCGTCGTGAAAGCAATGTCACTACATTGATGCATGAACAGGACGCTCAGGTGATCGTCTTCGTGCGGACGCAAAGCTGTTAGCTCGAACTTTGGTTGCGCATTGTCAGTGTGCGTGAGCCACGCAGCAGGAACAGAACTGCAGGTCGACACTGTCGGGGCGACTTCCACGTGCACAGACCCAACGTCGTGCAGCTGCATCGAAGACGGTGGTTGGTAGCAGTGCGACTCCGCAACATTGGCGACTGGTGTCGCTGGCGCTAGCTCCATTGACGATCGAGGCGACAGTAGCCATGTCATCGGACCTAAGGGCGACAGGACACTGGGAGGGTTCAACTCACTACGTGCATGAAGCTGTTGGTCATTGCTTCGCTGACTCGCAGCTGGTGTGATCGATGGAACTGCTCGCGGTGACGATTCCGAGGCTGATGCTGATGTCAGAAACCTGCGCGACTGGATCTTGAGTCCTCGTTCGTGCCGCGCGACTTTCTGGCGGCACTTTTGCGCGTGCGTCATGCTCTGACGAGCAGTCTTTGTGCCAACGACTGCAGCAATCTGTTTCCACGGACCAGCCGGAAAGAGCTGGAGTGCCTGAAGGAACCGCTCGTGCTCGGCTGGCGTCCATGCTGTGTTGCACTTGTCGTCGCTCACGCTCGTGGCGTCCTTTGCAGGGTGCGCTGTTGATAATGGCGAGGCTGCAGTGAGCAGCACCGAGCGCTTTTGTCGGCTACTACGGGGACGATCGAGATACACTTTGCGCTGCAGCAATGCGGCGTCCGACAAGTTCGTCGCTGCCGGTGCGACAACGACATGCACGAGCTGCTTTTGCACGCGCTGTGAGATCGCCATACTTGTAGTAATGTGTTGGCGTCGCTTGGTTCGTTCGCAGGAGAACTAAAGCGCGAATGCCGCGCTGTGTGCTAGTGCATGAGCTCCTGGACATCTGCGGCGTCGCGTTTGCGGGTGGTGGTGGCGGCAGCGAGTCATTTGGATCCATGTCATGTTGTGGCTCTGCTTATTCAAAACGTATATTGCGCAAGGTGATAAAGCTGCTCTGAAATACATATCACTTGTTGAAAATTCTCTCTTATCCAAGACGGATACGCAATTACGCGAACAGACCGGGTTACGTCCACGTGTGCCATTGCAAACGAAGCGCAGCGAAGCGAGTGCCAAGATAGCGCATGCCATGGCGCCGACGCAAGTGCTGTCTGTCTGGCGTGGGTTTAGCCATCATGTGATTGTGGTCGCTTGTTTAACACCGCGACCTACAAGCAGTCGCCTTCAGATCCTATCACACTTCTTGATATCTGTCGTGCGCTCGACAAGGTTCATTCGCCATGTAGGCGGCAGGAGCTAATACGCATCGACGACATCCTCCGCTCGTTCGCATATTGCGCACCCATCCTGAGCGCGGTCGCTTGATCACTCGACCATGCGTTGTCCCCATGGCCGTCAGACAAGTGTAAATCGAGGCACACCGCAGCAGCCTTGGACACTATGCTTGGTGGGTTACGCTCATTGAATTGCGCGCTGTAGCACAAGGACGCAAGTGCATGTGCGTCCTAAAGTACATGTACGTGAGTGAGTGTCTTAAAGTACGTTGCCCACGCGAGAAGTGTATATTGTAACGTGATCCGGTTGGCGGTTGCCACAGTCCGTGTAAATAGCATTTCATGACACAGAGCATGCGTGTATCCTGTTCGGGAGCAAATCCTGTGACGCAAACTATCCGGCGACTTGAGCCCAATCCATCGGTTCAGATCGTGGCTGTCTTGTGCTTGCATGGCAAATCGCACTCGACACGAGCAATACATATGTACATGTGCGCTGTGCGCTGTCCATGTGCGGGTGGCACGTTCATTCGAGTGCTGCCAACCGATCTATGAAGGTGCCGGCAAATATCTGCAGGATTTCCCACGCCGTCAAATTTGAGCACAGTGGCGCCGGCGCAAACGACACCTGGACGTGGGAAGCCGCACTCGGATCGCAGCTGCAACCGCCTCTGCGACGTCTACACCATATTTTGGCTCGATGTGTGGATGAACGCAGTGGCGGCCACGAGAAGAAGCCTCGTGGTGGGTGTAATGCGCTTGTGTACCTCGCTCGAACACTGTTATTGCACCGGCGTCAAGCCGCAACTGCTTCCATTGTTGCTGCGCTGCAATGCTCGCTCATGATCCTGCAAGCGAAAGCCAAGTCGCTGGGTTTGCCCCATGACCGCACCAGCTCCATCTTGACAGATCGATCACGGCCTTGCGTCAAGCAACTCGTGTCACTGCTTGCAAATCACACAGCCACCGATGTCGCGTTCTCAGCGTGTCAATGTCGTCAAGGAGCTCGCTACTTGTGAGAGACAAGAGCCGTGGTGCCTCGTTATAACAGCAGCAGCAGCAGAAGCAAATCGGTGGATCGGTCCCCCTCCTTGTCCCTTGTCACTGGCACCATTGCCCGCTGTCCGCCCAGCTTTAGCACATGTTTATTGGTGATGTCTGGGTCGCCTGGTGACGTGACTACAGTATCGAGGACCGAGACTGCGACGTCGCGCAACTTTGCAAGCTTCCAGCTCGCTCGGGTGAAAACGGTACGATCGATCGATCGGCGGGTACCAGCAGTACTGGCAGCGAAATGCTATGTTGGCACCACGACGCGAGTGGCCACGTTCGTTCGTGGTCCCCTCTGTGTTCACCACGGACCATGAAGCAGCACGCATGCAACAGCATGTGTCTAATGCAGTTATGACGAGCTACCTACACTTTCTTCTCGAGCGACGTGCGCGAGTTTTCTCTGCGAAAGAGAGCGCGTTCACGTCGCTTCATGCATGTCGTCGTCGATCCTGCATTCTCCGTGCTGTACGTGGCGTGAACGCTTCAGTGCACGAAAGTTCGCACAATTTACAAAAAATGACTTGCTCGTTGTATTCAAGATACGTATTTATCGAAGCAACACGTTGTTGTTTTCAAGTTTTACGATTTTCGTTATGTTTTGCCTTGGAGTTTTTATGTGATGGTTTTTTGCTCGTTTTGACACGCTTGGAGCATAGAGCGTCGTTTACTTGCCTCCTGTCTTTTGTGTGTGTGTGTGTGTGTGTCGCGCTGACACAGTGGTCTCTCTGTCAATGCCTCCAGGGTGCATAGGGCAAATGAGTCGATCTTTGCGCTTTTGGCCGAGCAAGTGAGCGCTATGCGCGGCGGCAGTCACTTGAAGATTTGCGTCGTCCCAGCCACTCTAGTCGTTCCTTCATCCAGCAGCAGTACCAGCAGCAGCATTTGGTCGGTCCCACCTCAGTCGCAAACTCTCACGACTGACCTGCCACCACCACACCACCACGAAACGAGCAAGCATGTCGTTTGACCTCAGTCAGCAACAGCAGCAGCACTCGCCACAGAGCAGTGAATCGGGCAGCCGAACGAGCGAAAGCCGTGGGCTCTGGACACCGGAGGAGCACAACCTGTTCATCCACGGCATCAAGCTCTTTCCGTCCGGGCCGTGGAAAGACATCGCGACGCACGTTGGCTCGCGCACGGCGCGGCAGACGATGACGCACGCGCAAAAATACCGCCAGAAGATCGCACGGCGGCTGCGCAACGTGCGCATGAGCGGTAAGTACGTGTTGCCGCACAGCCTCGACCGGTCGTCGCGCTTCAACGCCCTTCTCTCGAGCGACGAGCAGCTCAATGACTCGATCCTTGCAACTGCGCTTGCGATCGCGGCTGAGAAAGAGCTCGACATGCTCGGTGACATTGACGGCAACAACTCGCCACTTGGGGAGCTCCCACCCGAAGCGTACCGGACGATGCTGCCTGGTGCAATCGACTACGCAAACGGGGACAACGCGACCTACTTTCTCGAGAGCGAGAGCGCCAGCATGGACACGGACGACCTCGAGTTTGAAAAGTGCATGGACTTTTTGATCGCAACGTTCCATCGGAGCGACGCGTAGAGGCGTGTCAGCCCAATCGCGCAGCTCGTGCTGCTTGCACCAGCAGCTGCTGGCGCCATGACGACGCAAAGGCGCGTATTTATTCGATGAGCCCAGTCTCATGCCAAGTCCACCTACTTTACAACATCTTGCCGATCGCGACGAGCAGCGATTATTTTGTGCTGTCGAATCGCTCACCCACATGCGTCCCCGCAGCGCGCACGACGAAGAATCCAACGAACTGAAAGCGGCAGCGCAGTACAGCGCTCGACGCAGGCGCTGCAGCAAGTATGCTAGCTAGTTCTATAGCGCCGCTCGAGTAGGTTCACGTAGCGCGCATGCGTACGGTTGATTAATAACACACACACACGTCGCACCATATTCCAGCATGGACTTGTCTGATGCAACTGGAGCAGGAAGCGCAAGCAGATCGAGCTGCTGGCGAGACAGCCACATCGATCGGTCATCGAATGTTGTTGGTGCAAGGCTGCGTCTGTGTCGGGGATTGCACATCGGCAACTCTCTGGTGCTATGTTGACTGACCACTTTTTGTCGTCCGTAGAAAAGACTTCACGGTGCTACAGGTAACAAGCGCAATTGCTGAACTTACTGGTTTGCACTTGTCGCAGGTCAAATGGCTTCATCTGACCACAAACAGCTGATCATCGTTCTGGTCACTATTTGAGATGCTGAGAGTGCTAAAACACTCGAACTGACGTCGAAGCAGGTTTATATACTGCGGTAATGTTTTAGTGTTGTTCCCATTAACGTACATGCTGCAGGACGGACGACGACGATCGCCTTTGGCGTGAGCGTCGCTGTAGCGCTGGTGTGCCTGGCACCGGAACTGGAGTCTGCGGAACCAATCACTCGTCTTTCCTTTCGTTTCCTATGCCTGCTGACATCATAATACGGTCAGAATGCATGTTCGACCTATAAAATTGCTTGCATTGTTGAACACGTCACGACGTGGCCGCTCCTCTCAATGTATGTCGCTCTTTATGACGACAACGGTGGACATCCTGTGCATGCGTAAAAAACCACTCCAGCTTTCTGGGCAATGTGACCTTTTTCATCCTTGATACGGGCAACCTCACCAAGTATGTCTTTCATTGTGTATAATTGCAATAGTCCGATATTGATAACTTTTGCAAATCGGCTATGAGGCGCATCAATATATTATAGAAAAATCAACTGCGTGACTGACAGTTTGTAAGCAGGAAATATACTGTATTTGGTACATAAACGCGCCAATCTGACTCATCGAATTTGTGTTCGTAGCACAATTTACGCAAAAAAGTAGCGCAAGAAGCGCAATGCAATGCTCGAATATCGACAATGTGAGCGCCGTGAAGTCCCTCCTGGCGCGTTCAAGTCAGCACTGCGTGCGCACGCTTGGTTGCGTGAACGATAGTGTTGTGTTCATGACAAAAGCAAGCGTCCGACGAGGAATTTTTGGCATGTACACGACCTGGTCTGCGTGCCTTGAATGCCATCCCACTGTGTGAAGAAAAACATGTGGACACGCAGGACACGTTGATAAGATTGCAGAGCTTGCTGCTGACGACCACAGCCTGCAGTCGCGCACTTTCGCTTTTTCAACGCAGCACACACACATCCCCACATCCAAGCAAGCACAAGCACGATGGCCGACGTGCAGCTGCTCCCCAGTACCATCGCGACCGCGGCAGCTCCTGCCGCAAGCAACCACACGCTCGTACGCCGCAACAAGTCCGCATCGCGTCGGAGCGCACGCCGCCGCATCAGCGAAGAAGGACTAGGTGTTTGGACGCGTGTCGAGCACGAGCGGTTCCTGGAGGGCAAGCGGCTGTTCCCAGATGGACCATGGAAGCTCGTCGCCGAGTTTGTCGGGACGCGCAACACGCGACAGACAATGACACATGCGCAAAAATACCGTCAGAAGCTCGAGCGCCGCCAGCGGGGGCTGCGTACGACGCGGCGCGTCAGCGACGACAAGGATATGGATCTCACACCCGAGCTGTACTACTCGGGCTCGCCACGAGCGACTCTGACGACAACGACAGGGACGGCGCCAACAGCAGCAACGCCGATTGCAAGTGCGCTCGAGACAGTTGGCGCATTGTCATCACCAGTACCACCCACAACTGCAGTTTCGCCGCTTGCGCAAGTTCAGACACGCATCGTCACATTTGAGCAGCTCCTCATGGACGACTTGACCTGCGTGAGCACTGAGTCGCTCAGCAAATTGGCGCCGATCGTCGAGACGACGTGTAGTCCAACGCACCATGCTGACACCGAGCTCCCGTGGCTCGACGAGTGTCTCGACTACCTAATTCTGAACCTGCAATAGCAAGTGCAGACACAGCAGCGTATGTAGTGGCACGAGATTTCAACAAAGTTCTATTTATCTACAGTAGTTTTTATTCACTTTCGACACAAAACCACATACGATTGTTTGCACCCCATTCGATGAACTGACATGCGTACAGCCGCCTATCTTCGCGTTTACTTCTCTCTCTTACTACATACTACCTCTGTTCTAGGATATGTGTCCGATATCTAAAATTTCAACCGCAAATACACAATATTGCGAATCCCACAAATCATTGATCGTTCCATAATCAATATCCGGAGCAAGTCACAGATTATTCAATGGCGCATTGATGTTAAGTTCGTAGTTGATCGTTAACTTAAGTTCGGTGACGGATGAGGTGAACACAACCTTTCGCAACCTGTGGTATCGAGGTGGAGCATACGAAAAGCGCTTGCAGTATGTTGTACTTGACGCCGGACGCGACGTCGGAGAGCAACGCGCGGACTTGCCCGCTACACAGCACTGCGAGGTAGCTTGAAGTACGACGTCAATCTTGATGCACATTGCGTCCGTCGTGCAGAAGCCTCCTGAAATAGATGTAATCGATCAACCATGCGTCAGAGGCCTTGGGCGTTACGTGTATGCGGTACGAGATCAGTGACATTGCACTGCCAAAGCGCGTGGAAGCCGCCATGGACTTGCAAGCCGGAGCGCAAAAGCTTTTAGCTTGAGCATCTGCTGCGCGGTGCGTCGACGAGGTCGACAACGCAGCAATCTGCGATGATCGAGATCGAGCAGGTGTGCCCGTACACGTATCCACGTCGCAGCGCTCGCGGTGGCATGAGGACGACAGTGACTGCGGTAGCATCACCCAAGGTGCTCCAGAGTCTCCTGGATCAGATGCGATTGGTCAGCATCCAGATCACCGAAGCCATCGAGCTCTGGCGCAAAAATAATCAGACGCAAGTGTTCCAGCGGCGTCAAGTCAACTACCTCGCCAAGATTACCCGTGACCTCGACTTTCTGGCGCCTGTCTCGACGCGCGTCGATGCGCTGTTGCACGTCCGCCTCGAGCGTAACCCATTCCTCAAGAGCACACCGGACGCTTCAGTTCAGTTTGACGTTGACAATCAAGATGTGCGATCTGTGCAAGCGAATGACTTGTTAGCGCTGTTCGCACTGGAGCTGCTGCAATCGACGACAATGTCGTTAAAATCTAACACTGTTACTTGCTCATTCTAAAGTAGGCACGAAGCTTCACAGCACTGAGGAAACTGCTACTTATACCACTCATTGACAGCAGCATTGGCGACAGCAATAACAACAAACCCAGCAGCTCACAGCGGGCACGCGACGATACGCGGCACGACCTCGAGGTCCCACGAGAGCTTATTCCACACACCGAGCACGAACTCGGAACGATTCGCGAGTAGGTCGCGATGCTGCAAACCAAGCTCGCAAAGGCACTCACGCAGCAAGAGCTTTGTCGCAAGTTCCAAACGAAACTTGTCGCGCTCGTCAATGCGCTCAAGCTCTATACACTCTGTTGCACGAGCAAATGCGTCGGCGATGTCTGCAGCAGTGTCGTCGACAATAGTGACGCTGCTGCTGACGATGCGCCCTAGTCGCAGCTGCACGCGTACTTGCGCGCCGTGCACAGCGCGATGCAAGTTGACGAGCTGCGGCGACAAATGACTGTCGGAAAGTTTATATCGAGTGCCAGGATGCGTGCTGCTGATACTGGTACCGCGAAGCCATTGACGTCGCGCCACAAACACAAGCAGCAGCTTGGGCGGCACTCACCGAGCCCAAGCAGAAATACTAGCAGCTATAGTGTCTATTTTGTCGATACTACCACCATTGTCACTACAGCCAGCACTACCACCATCTCGACTGACTTGCAGTCGATCAGCGACATGTTGCCGGACGCCGTCGGAATGCTCATCGACTCGGTTGCTCTCCGCTGCAACTACGGCAGCAAGTTCCAAGGACAAAGTAATGACAGCGAGTTGCTGCTGCAGGCAACTGACAGAGATATCGAAGACCTCGGCATCTCGCTGCGCCGGCACCGCGTGCGCATCCTCAAAGCGATCACGAGGAGATTGCAACGGTGTTGTGTCCAGTTGAGGCATGTACAGGCACGAGACATGTACGATGATGGAACACAGACGCCGAGCATTGCTACTGAGTACTTGTTGTGACTGTCTGCTGCTCTCATGACCGCATGGCTATGCAGCCTTTGCAATGTCTAGCTCGATTGGATCTTGTGCTGCGAGGCGCGATGTTGATCATTTACTAGATCACGCTTGCGCTGCTCGTGAAGCGTCGCGCGCAACCATGCGAGCTTGCGCTGCACATACGTGTACGCGTTCATGAACGGCGTCGCACCGATCGTGGCTTCGAGCGGCTCGAGCACCTACTTACATCAGCACGACCTCCAACAGATGCGCTTGATGCGTGATTGTATTCGCCGCGCGATAGAGCAAGTGCGCATCAGCAGCAATACTACCGCGCCATAACCAGAAACGAGCGCGGAAAACAGCTTGAAGATCGAAGCGCGCATAAGGCCAGCGCAACTCTGTGAGCATGCGAAGTGATCAGATGTTGCGGAATCTGCGCAACACACCTGTGCATCAGATGCGAGAGTGACAGCTTGAGCGTATCAGGTTGGTTGTAATCAGTACAGAGTGATAGTCATCTTGACAGCAGCTGGCAACAGGAGCAGCACGATGCACGAGTAAGTTAATAGCAGCAGAGTGTAGAGTTCATCTCATGCAACACACGTTCAGCTCAATGCATTCTGCGCGACGCACAGGACAGAACCGCGTTGCGTCAGTATATACAACAGGTCGCTCCTTTTAAGTGTGAGTAATATCTGTTTAAACTCTCTCTTCCGCTAAAGAGATTGAAATCCAGAAATGGCATCCTGTGGCGCCGAAATCACCGACCTCGCGATCGTGCCACCGCTACCCGACTCGCCAGACGCTACCAGCAGACCCGACTCCGGTGCGGCAAGCGCGATGAGTCTCCAAGTTTGGGCTCTGTGCTGCGCTCATGGAGTCGACCGTATACGACGCCTCTTGCGCCGATCGCAAAATACTCGTTCCTGGACACGGACTTGCCGTGTGCGTCACTGACACCTCCAGACAACTCGACGCGGCGTGTGACGAACGTGCTCAAGCTGCCATCCCCCCAGTATCCCGGAAGCACGCTTCACGACCGTCGTGTGTTTATGCAGGCATACGATACTTACCACATATCGCTCAATGCGTACGTGACATCGTTCAGTCAAATATTCATTATACCAGTGTCGGCCTGTATTGAGCAGCGTGCGTGTAACGGTACTTTACAAAGCACCTTGCGCGAGGAAGCGTTGAGTGGAACTGAACAGTACCCTCAAAAGCTTTGTTGGCGTCCGAGTACAGAGATGTTGGACGCGTTGATTTTAATTGTGTATATTTACAGCAGGTCGCCAGCAACCACACAACTAGCTACCTGGCAAACTAACTAGTGATAAATGCAAGGGAGCATGCTCACGTCATACTTTTTGCAGATCCTGACGTGTGACTCATTCGATGGAGTTCCTACTCCATGTGGATGTGTGCGACATTAAATTTAGTAACTAGCTAGCTAAGCAACTGATATCTACTACTTTACTGTCCTGGTATCAAATTGCTAGCTAAACTAATCTGCAAATACGTTTTTGCGATGTAATTGAGTTCACCTTGTTACAGTGTGGGCCGCATGATTTGCGCATATGAGCTGAAAAAGGATCCAGCATTGGTCACAATAGACGAATGAGTTGCGTTTTTCGCGAGTCGTTAAAGCACGACGCAAGTGACTATTCGGCTGACGATCCGACGTGTCCTCTCAAGGTGGGCGAGTTTTTTCCCGATGCAATGTCGAGTACGGGAAAGCTACATGCAGATATGCCTCGTTATTCAAAGATCGCAACGTCAAGGTAGTGATGCTCGAGCGCGAGCAGAAGAAACGCATGAGCTGCTTGTTGTCCGCACTTTTATGCTTCTCGTGAAACTGCACCAGCCAGTGAGATTGTCCGACCAGTGCTACCGTGTTAAATATGTAATTTGATTGGGCATAAATTTAGGCAGTGTCAGCTTGTCACACCTGGTAAGGCCGCGAAAATGATTGCGGAGCGACACGCCACCAAAATCATTCATTATTCGAGCATCACACGAAGAAGCGATCGCCAACGAGCTCCCACTCGAGTTGTCCGAGCGTCTACGAATCTTGAGGAACGAGATCCGCGTGAGCAGTCAGCCGACCGGTGTTTTTGCGTTCGTGCGTGCGTCCTCCTGTGCCTGTTCGCCAGTGATCGACGTCGTGTCTGTTCGCCAGTGATCATCGTCGATCTTGTCAACATTGTCGTCATTGACTGCCAAAGGTTGTAGTTGTCCCATTTTATGAAGTCTAAGTTCGTGTATTTGTTTTGTATTTGATCGATACGCACTTAATGGTTCAAAGTGAAGTTTCATAGAGTTGTCCCATTTTTAGCACCTCTGTGATATAAATCATTGAATGATTACTTCGTTGTGGAAATATTTTTATATTTGGGATGGACGGCATTCATCCGTTTCATTTCACACAAGATAGTCGAAAACATGGATTTTCTGGAGTGTCCATTTAAAAGTCATACTTAAACTAAGTGATTATGTGACAAATATCACCGATAAAAGGCATCGCTCACAAATCCTGGAGCTGAAACCGGTACTATTATTTGACACTGGCATGTTGTGTCGATAATGCTGATAAATGTATTATGTTGATTTTGTCATACAATACAGTCATGATATCTACCTTATTCTAATATTTGGGAGATGTAGGTATGTATGTGAGCGTCCTGTTGTCTGGCTTTGTATTTGCACATGACTTGTTTACCGTTGACTGCTTTCGGCAAAGACGCCTTGATTTCGGTTTCGTCGATTGCAGCATGTTGCATTGTATTCGTGTATGTTGTATTACGGCTGATGTTTTCTGCTCTAGTTTTACACTACGTTATTCGTATATTTTGGAAATAGATCTCGTGCTGTAGAATCTGGTACCTGTGTGTATACGTCTTGTGTGATTGATTGATTTTATCTTGTGATGGTATACTTATTTCGATATTTGCTACTGACCCTTAGGTTTGACCATTGTGTGACAAGTGGAAAAGTACATTTTTCTACGTAGTAAAAGTTATCATGTTCCTACCTACCTAACATGCTAGCACTGGTGCTGACAAGAGTTTCCGACAAATTATGACCTCACTCTGTGTCAAGATCCGTTTGCCAAATGCATTCAATATTGGAATGGCTTCTAAATAGGATTTGTACCAGAAAAATTGTAAGCGAGCTTGCAGACGTGTCAACTGGTGTGGTCAGGACTTTCTGGAGACGCTTACTGATACAGTATACCCTATTGTAACATATATATATATATACATGCCATGTAACCTATGTTTTGCAATACCCCCTCAAAAGCTACGAGATTACTGCACAATCTTATATTCATTTCAAAGGCGAAAGCATCGAATGCAGCATTATAGCTGCGACGTGTGTGCCTGTGCTGTCATGCTCGATCGTCTCCACACTCACTCTACACGCGGCACGTACGTCTCGCTATCTATCCCTCGCTAACTACATGTGTGCCGTATACATCTCGTTCTATCTACTGAAGTGCAGTAGTGTGGTTGTCGTGACGCAGCGATGAGTAGCGCTGTCTGTACTTTTGCAACTTGCTCATCTGCTGCTGCGTCCTGTTGTGCCTCACATGTCGGCACTGCTGCCACGGTCGCGCTGTTGCTGTTGGCCGTGTTGTGTCGAGCGAGTGTCGTGCGGGTCGCTTGGCTGCTGACGGCCGCTGCAGTGTTGCTGGGGGTGGGGAGGGGGTCGTTGTCGCCATGCTATGCGGCCGCTCGCTAACGCGCTGCTGCCGGTCATTGCGGCATTGATGCTGCTGCTCGGCTGGCGTCGATTCGCGCTGCTGCAACGAGTGGCGGTTGTATCCGTGTTGTCGATGTTGCAATGTGTGGTGGTCGCTGTAGTCGGTCGGAGAAAGCGCAGCTCTACTCTGACCAACGATAAGCGAGTATGTAGATGATCGACCTACGATTACAATGTGCTAGTTCAATAGACCTCTTTCCTTCTAACATATTCTATTCTCGTACTGCGCTTCCGTTCGCCACTGCGCTCGCACATGTCGGTGACGCAAGCAACTTCAAATGGCAGTGCAGTTGGCGCTGCAGTGGTGCCACACTTTTGGTTGATAATTGCGAAATTTAACAGAATTGGCCAAATTGTCGCTGTATATCATAACAAATCGTATAGCTTAACATGGATTATTCGGTATTGAAATTGTGTACGCTTATAAATATTTCGCGTTTTGCCCTCGACTACGTGTCATTTGCAAAATCGTCGCGAACTCAACAAGACCAGCGATAGCAGAGCTGCTTGTGCGTTGTTCGCGTCCCTCTCCCTCTCTGTAGTCACGTCGTCCACAACAACAACAACAACAACAACGACCCACCCTACGATGAAGAGCGCTTTCGTTGCACTGCTGGGCGTCGCAGTTGCAAGCTTGCTGTCGCCGTTGCCTGTCGCGGCGGAGCGCATTGACGCAATGTCGTTCAAGCCGCCATTTGAGCGCGTCGACGCTGCGGGACTGCGCATTGTGAACGACACGTGGACGTACGGCGGCAGCGCTGAGGCGAAAAAGCACTTTGTGCGCCTCACGACCGACCGGCAGAGCAAGCAGGGCTACTTGTGGCAGACGCAACCAATGGGCCGCACGACATTTTCCGCCATCTTGACATTCCGCATCTCGGGGCTTGGGAAGCGCTGGTTTGGTGACGGCATTGGGTTGTGGCTCACAAACCACGCAGCGTTCGTGAGTGGCCCGAATCATGGCTTCACGGATGCATTCACTGGCGTCGGTGTCGTCGTCGATACGTTTGTGAACCCGGAACATCGCGGTGGCCACAAAGACGTGAGCATCCAGATCAACGACGGGACACAAACGATCGACCAGATCAACGCTGCGACGCGCATCGGTTGTGATGCTGCCATGCGGTACCACGAACAGTCGGCCGCATTTGATCCTGTCCACAGTATGTCGCGCCTCAAAGTCAAGATCGATGGCCAACAGCTCGCCGTCGAGATTGATGCGACGGCGAGCGGTCGCTGGGTCGCGTGCCACGAAGTCACACTGCCATTTGCAGCCGATTGGCTGCATGGCGCTACGTTGGGGATTACAGGCGCAACCGGCCAGCTTGCGGATAATCACGACGTGATTCAATTTGAAGCGTTTGATGAATTTACAGACGCACTTGTCGGTGGCGTCGATTCCGAAACGATCATGCATACGGTCAGTAAAGACTACAAGAAGTGGATGGATTCACCGAATTGCGGTACCGACTGTTTGATTGCGGTCCTTCAGAAAGAATTGACGAATTTTCGGATCGAAGCAGAGCATAAATTCGCGGATTTGAAAGAAAAGACCGACAATACAGTCGGGAAATTGAAGAATCAGGAGCGCGACAACGAACGACGCGTGGCGGAAATTGAAGCGCGGTTGAGTCAGAACATCGACGCGACGTTGGATGCGACGCATTCGAATTTAGATGCAGCTGTCGAGTACAAAATCACGAAGCAATTGAGTGAAACTAGCGGTAGTGGGAGTAGCTGGAAGGTGCCGTTTGGATTGCTGGCGCTCGGAGTCGGTGTCGGTGCGATGTTCGTGTACCGCAAGTACAAGGCGCTCATGAAGTCCCACCTGCTGTAGGCTGGAGGATGGAGGAGGAGGCAAGGCGTGTAGAACAGAGCGAGTGCGCGATTTTGTGTAGAAAGCGTATAAGTACGGAGAGAAAGAGCGCGTGACAGCGCAGGAGGTGGTTGTTGTGTTCAGCAGCGCTGGTTGTAGGCGCTGCTATTGCAATACGATATGGACAAACAAGATTTGTTTAAATGTTGCTTTGTTGGTTGCATCGCTTGTTGTTGGCGCTCGAGCAAGTTGTCGACGTTGCAATTTGTTATTGTATAGCCGTTTGACGTGGATGGAGTATCCTCTTTATGTTATGTGTGACGAAGCTTGATCATTTGCATGATGCAATTGTACAGAACGCGCAAGTTTGACCGGCTCGCACAAAATTGCCCGCACATCAAAAACGCAGCACGTGGCACAAGGACGACAAGCAACGAGCCGCCGATTGCAGCACCACACGACACGTCACGCCAGCACGCCATCTCCACCTCGTCCTTGCGACACACTACGATGCTCTCCAAGATGCTGCTTGCACTGAGCGCTGCTGCAGCAGTTGCAATGTCAGTGACAATGCTCCCACTCGCTGCGGCCGAGCCGATGCCGACAATGACGTTCGCCGAGCCGTTCGCAACTGTCGGGATCGACGGCAAGCGGCAGATCAATGAGTATTTCGAATACAGCGGTTCGACGGACGTCAAGAAGAACTTTGTGCGCTTGACGCCAGATCGGCAGAGCAAACGCGGGAGCGTCTGGAGTCGCCACGTGATCGACCGTGACCAATTTGTCGCGGTCGTGACGTTTCGGATCCACGGACAGGGGAAAAAGTGGTTTGGTGACGGCATTGGGCTCTGGTTGACGCACGAGAGCCAGTTTGTCAATGGCGACAACCACGGGTTTACCGACCAGTTTTATGGGGTGGGGATCATCCTCGATACGTTCAAGAACGTCGAACACCGCGGCGGCCACAAGGACGTGACTGTCCAGATCAACGACGGCACGAAGACGCTGGATGTGCTAAACGACGAAGCGAAGCGTGGCTGCGACGCAGCGCTGCGCTATTACGCGAAGAGCGCAGCGTTCGACCCAGTTTACAGTTCGTCACGCTTGCGGATCAAAGTCGATCGGTTGCAATTGACACTGGAGGTCGACGCGGCGAACGACGGCATGTGGACGCAGTGCTTCAGTGGCGAGCTGCCATTTTCACCCGATTGGCTCAAGCGCGCAACGCTCGGTGTCACGGCGTCGACTGGCGCATTGGCCGATAATCACGACATCATCTCGATCAAATCGTTCGATGGGTTGAACGACTATGGCGTCGCTCAGGCGGACGCCGATGTGTGGACGCACAACTATTCGAAACAATTTGATGATTTGCTCACAAATCCAGTGTGCGATCAGAGCTGTAAGATTTCGATTTTGCAGAAATTCATGACGAATTTTCACATTGAGACCGAACATTGGATCGAGGAATTGAAAGAACAGACTGCAAACACAATTGCAACGCTCGAAGCAAAAGAACGACTGAACAGTGACAAAATTGTGCTGTTGACGCACAAAATGCACGAAGTGCTGGAGAGCAAGATCGGGACGAAACTGGCCGATACGCGGGCGCAAGTGAACGCAAAGATTGCAACGGAAGTCGAAGGGAAGATGCTGAGTGCACATGCGAGTTGGCGGTTGCCGTTCTTTGGGCTGTTGGTCGTTTTGGCCGCAGCAATTGCATTTGCGTACAGCAAGTACAAGAAATTGGTCAAGAGCCACTTGTTTTAGTGGTAATGTGGGCGGCAGTTATACTTGGAGTTTGTATGGAAATGTGGGAATTTGTGGATTTGTTGTGTGCGAACAGAAGCACAGGACATGAACGCATGGTGGCTTGTAGGCTTGTAGGTTTGTAGGCTCGTAGTAGGTTCGTAGACTCCACACACGCGACCTACTTCTTCTTCTTCTTGCCACCGCCTTTTTTCTTCTTCTTCTTCTTCTCGAGCTCCAAGCGTGCAGCTGCTTCTGCGGCTTTGCGCGCCGCCAACTGCCGCAAACGGTCGTCCTCGAGCTGCGCAAGGCGCTGGCGCTCGGCCTCGATGCGCTCGCGTTCCGTTTGCCGTTCGAGCTTGCGCTCTTCGATCCATTGTTCCTATATTGTAGGGCATAGTTGAACTAGCACAGTGAGAGCCAGTTCGTCAAACCGACAAGCCACACGTAGCGATCGTAGGCTACACAAACGCACGTAGTCGGCTTGCTTGTGGGCGGCGTCCTGTCGCTCCTGCTCTTTCTCTGCGGCGTCGAGTTGCGCGCGGCGGAGCGTAAGCTTCTTGCTCTCTGTCGCTTCGAGCGCACGGCGGTTCTTACTGAGACGCTGGTCGATCGCAACGCCATCGACGGTCGCAATGCGGTTGTTCCCAATGTCGAGGCACACGAGCGTCGAATTGCGGTCGAGCCCGAGTGCCAGTTGCTTGCCGCCTTCGTTCCCAAGCCGCGTGCGCCAGAGGTTGAGCGACCGGAGCGTCGTGTTGCGTGTGAGCATCGCACCGAGTGCTGCAATGCCACTAAAGTCCTTTTCGTCGTCCGTGAGCGGGTTGCTCTCAAGGCTCAAGAGCTGGACGCTTGCGTTCGTAGTGAGTGCGTCCGCGAGGTCCCTTGCGGTCGCCGGCCCAAAGTTGTTGCTCTCGAGCTCAAGGCGACCGAGCGACGTGTTGCGTCGCAACATGTTTGCGAGGCACTTGCCAGCCATGTCGTCGAGGCCGTTGCGGCTGAGGTTCAAAGCGCGCAGTGCGTGGCTGAATGTCAGGCTCTTGCACAGTGCGCGCGTCGCGATCGAGTTGATCCGGAGGTTCGCTTGGCTCAGCTGCGCTGCGTCGCTGTGCTGAATCAGGTCGAGCCAGACCTCGAGCTGCGGACTCCGCGCGACCTCGTCGACCTCTTCACGCAGCTCGCGCTCGCGCTCCATGCGGCGTCGGTGGACCGTCTCGCGCAAGTAGCTCTTCGCAGCGAGCTGCACGCGCTGCTGCATCCGTGACTCGCGCTCGGCGACGTGTTCACGGTTGAACTCCTCCTGCAACCGTGCGGCGTCATCGTTGTAGAAGCCTTTGGGTTGGATCCCGCGGTCAATCATCTGCAGTTGCAAAAGCGTGTAAGTGCCTGTATTTGTACCCGACGTAGCTATACACGCATATACAGACGCAAGAGGACGCAACGTACCTCGCGTCGGATCTCGTTCTGTGCGAGTGCAAACGCATCTGGCGGTGCGCTGTCGTCTGGCGTGACGCGCGCCATGATCGCGTCGCGGTCCATCGCCGCGAGCCGCGCAATGTCGACATCCGCATCGTCGTCGAACGCCTGCTCTTTACCACCCAGCACGCCATCGAGCGCGAGCATCGTGGTCGCAACGTGTGATCGTGCTTGTGCACTTTGCCTTGTTTTCCATTTATGGCATTTTGCACTCGCGACGTTTCGCGTCCAGTTTGCAAAATGCGGCATTGAGCATACCGAAATCAAGTCACAAATCCAACAAATCGCACAAAAAACACTATTTTTTGTCATCAACACGATCGTGCTTCTACAAGTCGACAAACTTCCCCACTCTCTCTGTCGCTACCACCTCCTTCCTCCTCTCATCCTCTTTACTTTTCAACATCGTGGACCGTCGTCACAAGCGTCTGCAATCGCTTCGTCTGCAAATACTCGGTCGACTCGGCTGCTGCGTTCGCCATCGCTTCGTCCATCGCGTCCGTCGTCTCGTTCTTGTTCTCTCCAACCACCAATTGCCCCACACCTTGTTTCTCTTCTTCCACAGCCTCCACCGCACCACCACTCTGTCCAAATTCGTTCGTGCGCGTTGCATCGACCGGGTACTTGTATCGCTGGTACAAATAGATGAAAAAGATCAAATCATCGCGAAAGCAACTCAGTCGGTGCATCCACGGCATCTTGATCACGAACGCAAACAAATCGTCAATGAACGTATTCAGACTCTTGTACACCATCGCACGCCACGGCAAGTGCGCGACGCTCTTGAGTTTGTAATTAATGTACAACTGCGGCGTCATCATGATGAACCCAAACGCATACACGAAGCTCGTGAGGCTCGACACGACCCAGGAATACCAGCCTTTGTGGACGCCAAACGTCAGTGTGTAGATCGCATGGCCGGCAATCAAAGGGTACAACACAAACGACAAGTGCGCAACTGCAATCCGATCGTGTTCGGCCGTTGGCGAGTCTGCGTACGTCGCTTCGCCTGCAATGGTCAATCGATTCGTTGTCGCATCGCGCGTGACGCGAATCGCTTTCTTGATCTTCCAACATTCAATGATTAACGAGATAAACGAACTCATTAAAATCATCCACGACGTGTCGTTGTCCAATAAATACAAAAAAATCACAAGCTGGAAAAACGTATTCAGTCCGATCGTCCGAAGCGACAACCCGACGAGCGAGTGCTGGTTTTTCCAAAACTTCACGTCGTTCTTGAACGCCAAAAAATCAAACAACGAGTGCAATAGACTGACAAAGAACGTCAGACCGAGGAGCCACGGGTTCGTTTCACTAAACATCGCTTTCATCTTGTCGGTATCGCGTTTCGTCGAGGCGCCAGACCGTTCTTGGTTGGCAAAATTCTGTGCCATTTGGGTGTAGAGCGCAAATTTGTACAGATGCAATGGCGCAAACGATAGAGCGAGCGGCAATGCAGTTATCGAGGCGTTAATTGGCACGAGGTGCTCTTCCAAGACCCAAAAGTCGTTCAAATACAGCACTGGCGTGTACAACTGTGCGTCGGCATCGAATGTCATGTCCGACGCAACAAACGGCGGCGGTTTCAATGTCGAAGAGTAGATCGTCGCGTCGTGGACGACGTGGAGCGACAATTGCGGCTTCCAGTACGCAACGAACGAGTCATCGACTGGCGTTTCGGTCTCCACTTCGTCTGCTGCGGTTGCTTCGAGGAGATTTCGCTTCTTAACGATCAAATCCCGCGGTCGGAACGTCGTGAGTTCGATCGACTTGGAAAGCGACTGCATGCGATCGAACGCCGCGTCTGCTGGATTGTGCGACACGCCGACTTGCGTGACAAACACGTGCGCAAACAACGAACCATTTGCTAAGAGGTGTCGATCGACCGTGACGTTCACGAGCGTCGTCCACGCATTGTCGACTGCGTTCGGGTCTAAATTGCCTGCCGGGTCGTATCGAATGTCGGGCAGCGACCACAGCAGCTGCGATTGGTCGCGCGCTGCGTCGTGGAATGCAAACGTTGCGTCTGGCGACACGTACACACGGACGTTCAGCGTATCGCCGACTGCAAATGCGTTGTGGAACGTCTGCCGTGGCGGTTTGGGCGATGCGACAGAAGCACTGCTGACGTCGCCGAGCGTGCGCGTGTCGAGTGCAGGCTGTGGCGATGCGATGCTGTCGCCGATTGGATCCGCAGTCGGTGGGTTCAGCGCTTCTTTGATGCGCGTGAGCGGCCCGGCGCCACCGCCACTCGTGATGGTCTGGATGAGGTACCACAGCAAGACCATGCGCAGAACCGGGAAGAGGCGGTCCCAGAGCGATTGCGGCGCAGCGGCAGCAGTGCCATCGGCTGCTGGCGGCTGTGTAGTAGCGCCATTCGGAGGTGCGACTGCGGGTTGCTCCGCCATTGTCGTGGCTGTCGAGGTCGTGGAGCTGCTGACGTTATTGTCACGAAGAATGTCAAAGTTTGAAGACGAGGGAACTGTTGGAGCTAAAGTTGTGAATGCCATTTAATTTACACATACATTTTGTTTAAGAAGCGAAACGTTGTCAATCACTTTTGACTGGAAGCGCAGACATCGACGACGACCAGCAGCAAATACATCGAGCTCCATGGCGCGTAACGACGGCAGCGAACGCGCAGCAGCAACGACCGCAGTGGCTGCGGTGGTACTGCCACACGACGACAACAAGGCACACGACGGCAGCAGCAGCGACAATGAACAGACGCTCGCAAAGCAGAGCGCAGCCGCAAAGAGCAAGCGCGCGAAGCTCGACTTGGACAAGATGGAAGCGTTCAAGAAGCGCGCGGAGAAGCGCGGCGTCGTACGTACTTGCGTTGCTGCTTCTCTCTGTCTATGTACGCCACTCACACACACGTATACAGGTGTACATCAGCCGCGTGCCGCCGTTCATGAAGCCGGAGAAAGTGAAGCACTTGCTCGGGAAGTTTGGTGACATCAATCGCATCTACCTCGTCCCAGAGGACAAGACGAACCACAAGAAGCGCGTGTCGGCTGGTGGGAACCGCAAACAGAGCTTCACAGAAGGGTGGATCGAATTTGAAGACAAACGCGTGGCGAAACAGGTCGCAACGATGCTGAATACGCGCCAAATCGGCGGCAAGAAGCGCGATTATTACCACGACGACATCTGGAACCTCAAGTACCTCAAGAGTTTCAAGTGGGACCACTTGACTGAGAAAATCGGTGCGTTTTGCTATATTTTGGACGGTTTGGGGGAGTTTCAATTCGACCAGCTCGCGCCAATTTGGGTACAAAACTCTCATGTGTATCGTCCTTTTTATGCTCCAAAGCGTACGAAAATCGGATTCGGGACCAGAAACTCCGGATGGAAATCGCACAAGCGAAGAAAGAGAACGACGCGTACTTGGAGAAAGTCGAACAGTCGAAGACGTTTGAGAAGATGGAAGCGCGCAAACGCAGCACTGCGACCTGTACAGATGGTGGACTTTCTGATCCGAATGCGACACGCAACGCGCAGCAGCAGCAACTGCGACGGTCGTTTGTCCAGAAAGCACCGGCGAGTAGCAAGTTGCAGAGCTCGTTGAGTAGCGCTGACGACGCATTGCTGCACAAAGTGTTTGCAAAGAAACGCAAACAAAACGAGTAGATGACAAGGACGTGCATAGCATAAAAACGGTTTTACTTTACTTTTTCAATTAAAACCGATTTCCACTGCCACGACAATCGATTTCCACTACCACGACAACCGCTTGTACCTCCACTGCTGCTCACAACTCGTCGTTTGCTTTGTTGTGCTCGAGTGGCACGACGACAACCTGCTCGGCCCCATTTGCAGCTTTCCCTGCAAATTCCAACACGACGGTCTCTCCACGCTTCACCATCCACTTGTGGTCGTCAAACGTCGTGTACAGCGCTTTCGCACCGGGCGCGATTGTCGTCATCTTGGTCTGACTCCAATACAACTCCACGGATTGTGTCGATGGATTCTGGAACGTGACGCTGAATTGCGACGCAACTACGTCGTCCAATCCATACCGACGCTTGTTCCAGACCCACAGGTTTGCGCCCCACTTGGTTCCTTCTAAAACCGGGCACCCACCATGCAGCGACATGGGATCCAATGCGCCATTCGGTTTTTGACTGTAAAACAAAATCGCATGGCCTTTTTTGGGATACGACGCCAATTGCGTCGCGCACTTGTCGACCATGTCTAATTCCCACGAGCCTTTGTCAAACAGCGCAGCACCCAATTCACGGTTCGCTGCAGCGTCTGGCGGGTGCGCAAACGCAGGAGGGACGTTCTCTGGCATCGGTGCGTTTGGAAAAACGGTCTGGCCACCGCGCGTAACGTTTGACAGGTATAAAAAGACGGTCGCAAAGCGATTCGAGCCACCAGTCGATGGATCCCAATTCCAGTCTGCAGTCGTATGCGCGTCAAAGTAGTCGGTGTGCGCAATGTACGCTTGCTTTTGTTTGTACCGTAACAATTGGAGACCGTCGCACATGTCTTCGTGGAAATCGCCCAGCGATAAAACGTCAAACACGCGTTTGCGGATTGCAATGGCCGTTGCACTCACTTGATCGAATGCATTTTCACTCGTCCGGTGTTTCGAAACAAGCTTCTGACCGTTTTCGTGCCCGACGTGCGATTGTTGCAACCGATTGTGTTCATCGTCAATTTCGGAAATCCGCTGGATTAATTCGTCGGCCTCTTTATACGTAAAGAAATTGTGGACGTGGAACGTCCGAGGTGACTCAGAGAGCGACTCCAGCACGACAGGCGATGCCGTCGGCGATGCTTTCGCGGACAATACGACGCGGTGACCGAGTTTCACGAACGGAAACACAAAGTGGAGACCAGGAGCGACGACGTACAGTCGATCGCCTGTTTGGATGTCTTCGTACGACGCCACGAGCGCACCGTTGCCGTTGAACACGCGATCGGCGACCGCGCTCGTTTGTGTAGAGGCAGCAACATCGAGCTGGAGCGTCTCGACGACGACAAACTGCGAAAAGTACTCGGCGAGTTCGCGACCGTTCTTGGATGCGAGGACGTCGCTACCGATGTGGAGCTGCACGCCGCCGGTCGAGTACCCGTTACGGTACAGCGTGACGTCTTTCAGTGGCGCCGCGCGCGCGTCGAGCGCACTCAGCGACCGATGCGCGTACGTGAGCTGGAGCGTGTCGCTCAGCTGTCCCCAGTAGACGTACGTCGCCGCGAGCAGTGCGCAGAGCACAAAGTATCCGCCAAACTTGCTCGCTTTGCCCATGTTTGCCCCGTGAGTACGTGCGTGTGACTATACACAGAGACGTGCGTATTGCGTGTCGAGCGTCAAGACAACAAGTGCGTCGAGCGCGTGTCAAAGCAGGACCGAGCAAATCTGCGAATGGCACAATATTTGAGAGTCAGAATTGATGCAAAGTGAAGCTCGACACCAGACGTGGCTTGGTTATGTCACGAGTAAATATTGCAGTCCTCACTTGTAAATTGTATCCAACCATGTTTATGAAACGGTCCTCATCCGAACCCCAAACCTAGCCGATGTGACAACTAATTTTTTGGTTGCAAAAATATAGTAAAAATTCAGCATCAGCCGACGTGACATATTTGTTGCTTAATTGCTTGTGATATCCAAAATAGCAAATATCAGCCAAAGAACAACAAACAGGTCGAGATGCAGGTATTCATTCACCGAAGGTATGAAGAAAGGATAATGTATCACGAAGAGCGACACGGATCATCGCGATGCTTGTGTGTTTAAACAGGTAGCATGGGTATTCGAACTATATTATTGTACGGTACTTACAAATTCCATGTGAAAGTTGTGACGCGATAAAATGTGATGTATGTGTACACACGACATGTTACTAATAGATACATAAGTATGCTGTACTCATATCTAACGCTATCCGCCAAAATATGTACATTTTCTACTTACATATGTGTTGTTGTTTTTGACGAAGAGAAAACATATATAGATATATACGAATAAAAATTGATGGATACATCACTGACATCGACGTATAAAATGCGCTATTTTGTTTCAATAAGTTGGATAATACAAATGCATTTGATTTGTTGTGATCGCACAATCAACTTAAATGAGCACATTTTTCTGTATAGCTTAGACGCGAGTACACGCCCTAATGCGATATGTATGCGAACTTACATGACTTTATAGTTTAACAATTGCTCTGACATATCACACATATGAACCTGTATCTGTTGTGATGTCTTTATCTATGTATGCAATCCACGCTCATTATACATTTCTAATTTGTCAATGATATACTAGAGCTGTGATAGATGGGCATACGCGAAACAATGTATAGTGTCCAAGTTGTACAAACACATAGCGAACCTCTTCCAAAACTAACTAATATGTTGCTCTCGTTATCTATATAGACCACAAATGTAGATTGCACCCTTGGACATTCATTTTATCAAGTGTCGATATGCAAAAAAATCATTAAACGTAGACACAGCACCCGCTTATTGCACGCACACATGTGTCACAAATACATTGATATCACACGGACGTCCCAGCCGCGATTGTCAATACATATTACACCTGTATAACACAAGTACACAAGCACACTTCTATTCGTCGTCGATGAAAATGCTTATCACATATTGGTGTTATGGTGTATTTAAAAGATAAGCGGCAAATACATTGCTCAGTCGAGCGGCATGTAGCTGCATGTTCGCTTGTACAGTATACGCTCTACTGCAGCTCTAATGTTTAGTTGCATGTTGCCAATCAACGTTACTAAAAATACACATATGAGACGATGTAAATAGTCTAAAGATGCAACTCGATATTCAATCTAACGCCTTGGCGTACATAGCATATGGTCGAACGTCTCTTCTTTCGGTAAAGCCATTCAGCTATGCGACGGAGCTACCGCCGTTAAGCTGTGTGTTATAAGTATGCTTTAGATCGTTTTGTTACGTCGATTGGTTTAACCGGATTATGCGCATATGTTTAGAAAGTGTAAACATATGTGAAAGATATCTATTTTATATATCATGAGGTAAAACCTAAATAAATTATGGAGATAAATAGTCTGATTCGATCTGACTATGTTAAAACAACTATTGTGAATGTGTTGTGTATCTGAAATTTGCTTTTACATTTATAAGTATTCCCCACCCCGACACTGCTCTTCATCTGGTTTGTGCACAAAATAATATCGCAGTGACCAGTTGTCAACTAAATATTCGTTAGTGTTTGCTCGTGTAGGAAGATTGCAACATTTTCGACTTGGTGTATGTCATTATATTCAAGTCAATCGAATCTGAAGGTGACCATCTAGACAATATACACCTGATTTTTAGTATGGTGTCACAATATATGGTGTTATTTTGCATATATACAGATATGGAAGTACATAAGAAAAATACACTTCACCGGTATATAACTGAATTTTTATTATTACAACTACAGAATATATACATGCTTGCTTAACGACAACAAATGTCGATATTATCTAAATGCACTCAAATACAGTACACCTCGTAGTATAGCGTACATAATTTTAACTCTCCGTCTTACAACAAGAGAATGTTGTTACTGAGATTGTTGAACCATATATAAGCAACTGTATTTGTCCAAAGTCATGTGTAGTAATAGATTTGAATATTAATATGGAGATACATAAGCAATTTTTACGATATGTTTGACCATAAGTGGTTTCACATACAAAGTACATCAATATATCCGTTTACTGTCATCTACATGCGTCATATGCAATAAAGTAGCTGAACAAACATCGCGACACTCCCCTTAGTAATACTTTTTCACCTCGAAATACAATATCGTGACACTCCCCTTTGTAATGATTTTTCAACTCGAAGTATACAAACGTTTGTAAATCACGAATAGCCACATCACCAATTTCGTGCGCCCAATGCGAGTGCTATAATTGGGCGTTATCTGTACATTTAGACACCAGCTAAATAAACGACTCTGATAAATGCGCACATGGCGCGTTGTATAACGAGCAGAACACACGTCAGAAATGGCACAAAGTAAAATGTCCTCGCTTATAAAAATGAAAATTAGATGATATTTTGCAAATATCATGTTTGGGACGTATTCATTTTATAATTAAAAAAATAACTAGACGCACTATTGATGCCGCGGTGTATGCAGTGGCGTGCAACTGGGATTTTTATTGTGATACTGCATTGCTGTTATAAACCTCTCTTGTTCGCGGCTTTAAAAGTGGGGTTAAAATGTATATAGTATCGGAACCTCAAACCTAATATAAAGAGTTCGTAGTAAATACGTGAAAATAAGAACTTGTTATATGGAACAACAGTCGGATGTTTTCGAACTTACGTGTCTGGACGCAAATATGCGAGGGTACTTGGTGCGCTTAGCTTGCAAAATATTTTTAACCGTTCTTTGTAACGATCCTTATCAGTATCTGTATTGTAAAGTGACGCCACACATGATCAAAAACGGTGTTGTGTTACTAGTAAAGAATGATAAAGTATTTTGTCAATAGCCAAATATACGAAACAGCCACAATTGATCGTTTGAATGGGAGATACGGCGCCAGTATAAATATGCTGCTTTGAAAAGACATGGTAATATATATGGATTACACAAATGTATCTACTGAATAGTTTCAAACGCTAGATTTGGAGCCTAAAAAACATTCAAACGTGACTCATGTGCAGAAACGATGTTAGTTTTTTAGTATATCATCTAGAGTACGTCAGATAATAGTCAATAGTTCAGAACGGACTAATTTTTGTTAGTAGTACTATAATTCAGTACTAAGTGTATAAACACGATAAATTTATGTAGTTCTCCGTTAAATGTAACACTAAATTATGCTGTGCTTAAACGGTACAAATACGCACGAAGAATGAGCTGAATCACTTACGCACCAGCGATTAAAAAATGAAATACTTTCATTCGCCGTGAAAGTATATTGTCAACACTTTTTGTGAGCTGAAACGTTGAATGTGTTCAAGGAATGTGTGGTAAAATTATTTCTTGCTGGTATTACTTATTGACTTCGCAGACATACAAAATCTGTATACATATGTCCACAAGTACCAAAGTGATCGGTAATTTTGTACATGTACAAAACATAATCTAGTGGGAGGCATTCCAAATTTGGTATGTCGACTAAGTATATCAACTACGTGATTTGGGTCAAGCATTTTGATACAATATATACATTTTATTGTTGTTGATAACATCGCGTTAGCTTGTTAAACGGCAAGTGAAACCAAAACAGCCTTTTGCGCAACATATCGGCTACAAGCCGACTTCTGTAGTTACTCGCACTAGTTTTGGCATAGATTTTTTCTCTATGTTATGTGTTATATATAGGGCGTGAATCTAATGTTGTGTAGTGGCACGTAGTCAGGGGTGACACCTCACGGTATTGTTTTGCTCACGGTGTTACTACAAATAAATCAGATTGCGAAATTATGTCTTTCGAAGTAGATATATTTGTAAGTGATTGTGGACAGCAATTCAACATGCGCTATCATTATTGACTGGAATAGCAATACAACTATAGAGCAATGACCGAGGAATATATATTCTCATTGATGATAATATTACATAAGTCGCAGCTGCATTACTACAAAGCGACACTTCGTAAATGTGCAAAAAACACTATCAAGCCTATATCATAGCAATAATCTCGTAATCTATGAGATCACTTACACCGGATATTTGTATTCTAAACAGTTTCTCGCTTACTACGTGGTATATGTGCTATATCACAATTTTGTAATGGTCTTCGATCTCAGTAATATGTCCATGCCCACGTGACAAATGACTGTATTTTACACAAGTTTGCAGTGGTAAACTGTTGATTGTCCCGTCGATGTTTGCTTGAAGTCAATACAAGACATTTCGCTGTGGAAGGCATGTGCATTTTAGCAAAAACGATTTGTTGAGTCTACTAGCCGTGGCGCGTACTACAATGCGTGATAACATGTATGTATATACGTGTACTTGTAGAAAGCAACAAATGTCTATGAAAAATACGCCAACTATAGTATTTGTTTTAACATTGAACTATCATTCAACACTATAATTGCATATCTTGCATTTATGTGTTTTGAAGCTTAAATGAAGTGTCTTCTATTTTAGTGCGTTGTTGAATCTAATTTATATTCTGTTTTGCTCTGGCGTTATCTGCTGCTCATTTATATATCTAACATGATTACAATTTTTTCTTTAATTTCCTCCCTCACGTTTGTCGCTTTTTGAGGACATGTCATGCATATCTGACATATCAGTCCTGGATACGCCATTTGTTTGCAAAATCAACAATATAACTAAATTTCCTACAATTTTAATACAATACAGATCATACCGGCAGCAAAACTTGAACCACAAGTGATACTCGGTTTTGACTTAGCATACGTCTCCAAGTGCTAAATCTAAAATCTATGAAATAAGTTGTTAAATATGCCAGTAGTTGCCCAAAATATGAAGCAACATTAGCAATGGCATACATGTTGAGATATGGCACCGATTAAATATGTTAAAATATACTGTAAACGGTTGAGTATCTACGTTTCACTCCCGTACTGACTTAGTAATGTCAAAAGCTGCTGCAGTGAGTCCAATTGGATCTTGACAACGTTTCTGTTGCGGAGATAGTAATAATTGATACGTCGATAAATGCTTCCGATGTAGTAACACATTTTGTCACTCTCACAAACGATGCCATATCCTCGGCTTCAGGTGCAGGGTTGTAAACTATGTTTCAATGTGGCTAAATATGTGTACGCTACTGTTTTATCGCGTATCATATCAATCAATGTAAGTGAGTAATTGTACACCGCATGCAATAGCATTTAAAAGTATCTTTGTCGGCTAAGACCATTTTGTCAGTAATGCTGTTAGCGTGCTACTAGGATCCGTTCAACAATATGTAATTCATGAGTTTTGAATCTCGCATAAATATTTCCACCCCCAAAACAACACGAAGTGCAAGCTTGGAAACAGGTGCGACGCTGAACTTGATTACTGTAAGGTAATTTTTGTATTTGCTACATTGATTAAGTAGCATCTCAAATATTAAGCGACAACATCGGGGAAACTACAACCTCGGGGTGTAGCTTATATTCACTATTTTTCTCCCTCAGCACATAAACACTGTTTCTACCGTCGACCACTGCAAAGGAAAGTCAAAGTAGTGTGTGTGATCCAATTATGATAGCTATTAGCGCAAGTTGGTTGATATACTAGCAACAAGATATTGCGCAAATGCAATCATGGTAGGTTTGAGGTCTTAAATATTGCTAATAGTATGTATGCATATACGATATAACGGTAATAGCCATATAATACAAATATGCTGGCGTTTGTCGTTCAAGCAAATACGATGTCGTAATTATATAGTACAAGTACTGCCACTTGCACGGTATATATTTAGACGGTAGAACTGTAACTGGTTATCTCACTTATTTAGGATAATAGGCTAATTAGGATATTGCATATCTAGTTACTGAGGATCAGAAACCTGCCAAAAAGTGACTGTGGGTGCTATCACGATTAAGAGGTTTTGAGTCGCTGACTAGAATACCACCTGCTGGAACACTTTGTACTACTGTAACTGACCAACAGTCCGTTACTGTCTTGCGAATGCGTGCGAGGAAGTAAATTCAACTCTGATTCAATGTATTGGATTGTCGGTTCTTTTGATCGACGATGTGAATCAAGTGGTGCAAGTCCTATACTGTTATTATCTCAAATAGATGCTGTGACACTCAGTATGACCAACCAATCAACATCTGATAAGCATGCACACCAACACAAATCTATGACGTCGGTGTGTCATGGCTAAAACTAGAGCT
This sequence comes from Globisporangium camurandrum, assembly GCA_023337595.1. NCBI lineage: Eukaryota > Oomycota > Peronosporomycetes > Pythiales > Pythiaceae > Globisporangium > Globisporangium camurandrum. The sequence continues at coordinate 34,693 of JAADXH010000148.1, forward strand.
CACTAAAAATGAAATCCTCTAAATGTTACAGCAACTGGTTACTAAAAAAACCTCGTTTCAACTACGACACGTTCGAATATACATGAGTGTATATTGAACAAATATAAGTAGCGATAAAGAACATCTCTTTAAATGTTACCTAAATAGGAGCATTTGTCAGTTTACACAAAAGCTTGTCAAAATAAAATACTTCCACTCAAGTGAAAATTAAGTAATTATATTAAGTTGTGGTGGTGCAAATGCGGTTATATACGCGTAAGCCATCTGTACCGACGTCTGCGTCCTATCATAATTAAATCTATACTTGATGATGACGAGGTAGATACAAGACACCTAGCACGAGCTCAACAATACAAAACTTATGAAATCTTGTGGTTTGTAACGATATGTCTCGCCGTATTCCTGCTATTGTTGTACATAGAAAAAACTCGTGTTAAATTGACGGTATAATAGGGCATTGATTTAATGTACATATTCGGAAGTATCTGTTGATAAATTGATTAAAGACTTACTAAAGAATATGAGCAGTTGAGTCCAGCTCTACCAATAATACGAAATTACATTTCTACCTCAAAGTCAACAACGAAGTCGCGCGACATTGGCTTCTACCGTTAACGTTAAGCTGTGCACTGTAATTTTGGATTTTGCCGCAATAAGCTTCGTTTAAAGTTATTGGAAGGGAACCCAGAATGTTAAATATGTTTGAGCTCGAGAATATCATAATATTGTTGATAAATGTGATTTCTTTATATAACTAGCATGTTAAAACAATATAACATGTGCATGAAATTTCTATATATCAATTTCTTTTATACATTATGGGGGCAACATCACGTTGAGCAGAGTATATGGTGTGTAGAAAGCTATCACAATACATGTTATAGGATTCAATTTTGATATTTGAAGATGATAACTATGTTGGCATTATTTTACAAAGCGAGCCTCATTATACTCATTTTGACTGAGCACTAAATTTGTAAAGTGATAAGGCATACTACGCTAGGTGTGAAGAAATAACCTCCCTCTATGTTACGCTGACCTGTGTCATGTCTGTAGTGTAGGTTACGGATAAATTGAAATAACGAAAAGACTGCCCTAAAACGGTACTATACGGAAATATCGTAGCTATAGTGTAGTCTTCAAGTTCTAATTGTTAGCTACAAAAACTGCTTGGACATGTGGTACACAAGCTCCTTTATACAAGTAAGTTGCCTTCGTTATCAGCTAATTACGAACAACACGTTACTGTGAATAATTCTTTACTACATATCTTTATATTTTTGACAAGAAGTATATGCACATGTTGTCTGTATCGATATATGAGCCGAAAAATTTCTACTTGTAAAAAATGGCGGTTAGTGTATTATACAGTATCGTTCACTACCACCTCATACACGCCTGCGGTTTACGATGAGACTCAAATATACTTGGATGGCATTGCCGTCACACGACATCGTTGGCGGCTGCTTCCAAATATTAAGATATGTATCTATCTCATATTGTCACGTACTATTGTCTTTTCTTTGACTGTTAATCACTGTTTGCCGAAACTCATACGGTGCTGGCCAATGCTATAGGGACACCCACTTTTTTGTGATTTTTAAACCAATATTCGCCTTTTGAGACTGAAAATTGGCTAGAACGAGCCAATTAGAAGACGCATTCTGACAGTGCTTTCAGTTTGTTGAGCAACACAAAA
>JAADXH010000149.1:0-36220 GCA_023337595.1 Globisporangium camurandrum
CAATGACTCTGATTATACGCTATTACGCTATAGCATGCGTTGAATGAAATGTGCGTTGTGAGGGTGCACTAATTAGAGTGGTATTATGACATTACAGCTCCATTAAAGCGCCAAAAGGTATACAAATTGGGTAGAGTATATAAATTGGGAAGGAGTCGTTATTACGTAGTCTTACGTAGTATAACACAATGACTTTCTACTACTGGACATACAGCACGCTTCGGCACATGAAATAGTACACAACCATAGCACATATTCTAAAACTGCAAATCAGATACTTTCGCGTATGTATACTTTCAAAACGCATAGTTGGCCACACACAGCTTTTCCGATTGTGAAGAGCTTTCTTTACAGTATTTTTGTCGACTCGACAATCGTATCACGCTCGACGATATCGTTCACACGACACTCAACAGCAGCAAGCATGCATATTGCAATCACTACGACGACATCGCAGTGGCAAGCAATAGATATCGCGATGACTCTCTCGTTGTCGTTCGTCAGAATTGGTCGTGCTCGTCGCTGCTATTTTAGCAACTTTTCGAACGCGACTACAGAGCTTTCACGCGTCGTCCATGCGCTACACTCTAGCTCCGCACCTTCAAACCTCTGCTACCACAATGACAGGAGAGAGCGCTGTGCGCGCTGCACCGTCTGTCTGGAGACGCCGCCTCGACTCACTCCGGTTCGTGCGCACATTCCGAGTCTGGTTGGTGCCGGCGACAGCGACGGCGGGACCAAAAAGTGACAGCATCGCAGACAGCAGCAGTGACCCTCCGTCTCCAATGCCTCGTCCAAGCGTTACCTCAGCTACTATCAATCCAACTGCACACGCTCACGATGACATGGAAGTGCTGCAAATAGCCAGCGATGAAAATGACACAATGAGGTTACACTAAATGAAAACATCTGCAACACATGACATGCACATCAGTTATATATATCAAACACTCTAGGCGCGTTCTTTCACTCAGACATCATCTCGATTCCGTTCACAAACGCGCTCTTTCTCTATCTCTCTCTCTCTCTCTCTCTCTCTCTCACTCACTCACTCGTCCTCCATCGCTCTATTTCGGTTGGAACATCTCAAAGCTCCGGATATCATTGTGTCCAGTTTTGCACATTGCAGTCTTGATCAACAGCGCCGCTTCGTTCACGACTTTGTGCATCGTACACGCCATCCAGACTTCGTGGTACTTGCGTTGCTTGTACAGCAAGTTGTCGTTGTACAGCGCATGGATGCGCTCGTAGTCGGACGCTGCAGGAAGTTTCAACAGCGGACTCTCACACTTGAGGATATCATTTGGGATCGTCCGTTTGTAAAAGTACCGTCGATGGTCGTTTACAAAGTACAAGTGAAAAAAATGCATCAACACGGGCGGCGCTGCCGGTGGCACTGCAACAATCAAATCACTGCACGGATTCGTTCGAATCTCCGTGGCATTCAAGAACGACCAGTACTCATGCCCGTTCGCGTACGGATGCGTCACGCCCAAGTTCGTCAAGATCGTATGTTTGATCTGATGATTTGCAGCCGCAACGCTGTAGCCGTACATCTCGGTCATCCAGTCTTTCGAGACTTTGCGGCCTTCGACGACAAACTTGCAATAGTCATCGAGCATCGCTGCAAAGTCGCGACGCGTCATCATGTACGGCGGACCGGTCCCTGAGTAATACTCCAACGCCTCGGCGCGCGTGACGTTAGCACACGGCTCACCAACACAGAGCTTCGCAGCGCGATCGTCGTGGAACAGGCCATTGTCAATGATGTGCGTCCAGTCCTGCGCTAATGCAACACCGTCGCGGACTTCGTCGGTCACGGTCGATGGATCCCGCGTGCCTTTGTAGAACTGCGAGACGTTCTTCCCAGTATTCACAACGAGCGGTTGGTAGAACAGGAAATCCGAGTCGAGGATCGTCACGATGTCGTGAACGACCGGTGGATCTGCGTGGCGGTAGTAGTGGCGCAACGAGAACGGTTTGTTGTACGCCAAGTACCAGTCGTCGATGTGTGGGAGCGGGTGTTGCGAGTAGTCGGGCGTAAAGTGGACGCGGTAGTCGTAGTAGAAACGCGGCTCTTGGAGGATCGCAGCCTTCTGGACGTCTGAGCAGCCGGAGATGACTTGTGTGATCGGTCCACGCTGTCCAACGCGCGTGGCCGAGTGCTGGAGGACCGTGGAGAATAAGAGCCGATGCTGCTGCGTGCAGCTGTTGCTAAAGACTATGTGCATCTGGCTGTTGTCGTAGTTTGCAGGGTACTTGGCCCGCAGTGCTGCTTCGTGTGGATCGAGCGGTGGCTGCGTAGTGGTGGTTGCTGTAGACGCGAGTGGCGAGGCGCTTGGTTGGTGGTTGGCGATTGCAACGGCGTCGGGTGCGAGCTGCTCTTCGTCCTCGGTCATTGGAGCGATCGTTCGCTGTGGTGTATCGTGCACTGCGCTGTCGCTAGTGCTCGTGGTGGCAGCAGACACAACGCTACTGCTGCTGCTGCTGCTGCTGCTTGCTGGTGCCGCTTTGCTTGCATTGGCGTTGTGTGATGAGTCGGTCGCAGCGACATTCGCGCCGATGACGACAATGGCGTTCGGCTTGACGTCGACGTGGCGCACGAGCTGCTCGATGCGCACGTCGTCGCTCGCGCGCAACGACGATGGCGCCATGAACGCTGTGCGAAGCGCCATCGTTGCAAGTGCGAGCACGAGGATCACGACGAGGATCCGCTGGAGGTTCCGCGTCCGTGTCGACGGTGGTGCGCTTGCTGGACGCATGGCGATTGAGCACGACCACGTGCGAATGGGAGTGTGTGCCAAACGTAGCGAGATCAAGCAGGTCGAGCTGCTCAGCACTGTATTAAATGTGTCTGCTGGTGCACGCAGTGATGTCGTTGAGCACGTCGAGAGTCGGTTGACAAGTGCGTGGTGAGTGGCAAGTAGGTGGCAAGTATACACACCAATGAGAGCGCGGGTACTACTTTACGTGATTATCCGGTCATGCAGCACAGTCAAGTGAGAGTAACAGAAGTTGTTTCCGTACTCGGCAGTCTTAATAACGAAGAAAGCAAGGGTGTATACTGACGCAAATGATTTGATGTACGTCAGTGTGATCGAAGAGCACCATACAACACTGACGCGCTTGAGCAGGATATTGCATATCAGCACACACACACACATGATGCACCTCCTCCGTCCGCGTGTGCTGCTGCTCCGTGCATCAGCAGCGCTGACACTCATACTCGCACTTGCTACCACCTCCTCCGTCGTCGATGCCATCGAGCAGTACCAACAGCAGCAACAGCATGGCGCTGCAGACGACGTCGTCGACACGATGTTGCGCGAACAGTACCCCGCCAACTACGACAACAGCACGATGCACATTGTGTTCAGCAATGGCTGCAACCAAAAGAACCGCGCGTTGTTTGCTACCGTGCTCCAATACTCGGCGACGCGCGTTGGCCAGCGCGGTCCGATCACGCAGATCATCTCGGGTTGCTCGGCCGCTGAGCAGCAAGCGATCCTCCAAGAGCCGCGTTTCTACTACGACTACCGCGTCCACTTTACGCCCGACTACTCGCAACACCCGCTCCCACACATCGACGACACGTATAATGCGTACAACAAACCGTTCGGTGTGCAGCACTACTTGCAGCACGCAAACCCGCCAGTGCAGCATCCGCTCATGGCGCTCACGGACGGCGACATCCTGCTACTCAAGCCGCTGGAAGCGAACACCGGTCGCAATGTGACCAAGTACTATAAAGGCACACGCGACCCGGCGACAGTGACCGACGCTGTCGTCAATGGCGTTGCACTCGCGCAGGACTGGACGCAGATCATCAGCAGTGGCTTGTGGGGCAACAAGTTTGGCGCTGGGAAGCTCGAAAGCATGTGTGCGAACAAACGTTGCGGGAATGTCTCAGAGGCCGACGGACTCGAGTACTTTGCAGCGACAGGGCCGCCGTACATCCTAACGACGCACGATATGAAGCAGATGATCGACGACTATTGTCAGTTTGTCGTCGAGACGCGCAAAGTCTCGAAAGAGTGGATGGCCGAGATGTTTGGCTATGGTATCGCAGCTGCTAACCACAACATCAAGCATACGATCTTGACAAACATGGCGCCGACGCATCCGTACTTGAACGGGAATGAATACTGGTCCTTCTTAGCAGATGATAGTAGCAAAACAAACCCATGCGCTGACCCGTTCGAGGTCGTCTTGCCGGCCGATCCGCCGGTCGGCGTCCACTACTTTCACTACTACATGCAAGGCGCGGACGGCCGCCAGTTCCACAAAGGCGCGATTCCGTCCGATATTTTGAAGTGCGACCACGCGATGCTCCAAGTCCCACCTGCGAGTGAATACGACGACGTATTTACGCGCTACAAGGACCACGCGCCAGCGTACATGGCACAGAAGCGCGTCGAAGTGTGGCTCGAGTGTACGCTCATCAAAGTCGTGAACGAAGCACTCATGGCGCTCAAGACTGCGACGTGCGGCACGACAGGACTCAACTCGTTCCAGAGCGTCGTCATGATGTACGAGACGCCAAAGTAGAGCATTTAGGAGAAGAGAGAGAGAGAGAATAGAGCAAGGATAACGATAGTGACAAACATACGTTCATACTCGATCTGCATGATACTCGATGGTAGCGATGGCAGCGACCATTACAGGTCAGGTCCGGGTCAGGGCTCAACATTGGTCACACCCATTTCTAACATGATGCATTAAATACACCGCAACACATGCCAACAGAAGGGGCGTCACCAAAGCAGATATGCTGCGTGCTCTGCGTAGGCCGGTCCAGCGACTGATGTTTACCGAGCGGAGGCAGCAACGCTGACCAGAAGTTAGAATCGTGTGTGCCTTTTGAGCGAAAAGTACGAAAATGGGTGACCTCTGAGAGTGACCTGACCTGACCTTGACCTGTACAATGCGAACCTACTCGATGCCGTCGTGCTTGTAAAGTTCAAAGCCTCGGTGCGTGTTAAAGCCGCTGCGTTGGCATGTTGCTTGCTTGAGCAGCGTCACGGCGCGGTTGATCACTTTGTGCATCGTACAGGCGCCCCAGACCTGGCTGCGTGCGTACGCGCGGTCGTTGACGTTGTCGGGGTGCAATGAATTCGCAGCGTCCCATGTAGTCGCGTCTGGGAGTCGCAGGAACTCGTGCGCGCACGTGACGATCGCTGGCGGGATCATGCGCTTTGTAAAGTACGCGTCACCAGCGTAGAGCTGGTGGAAGAAGTGGATCGACACCGGCGGATCTTTCGGCAGGACGATGTCCGTTGGATGCGCACACGGGTTCTCGTTGATCTCGTTTGAGTTTGTGTCACTGTCGACATTGCGTTCGAGGAACGACCAGTACTCATTGTCGTCGCTCAAGTACGGATACGTGACACCCAGATGTGTGAGGATCGTGTGTTTGATTTTGTGGTTCGCTGCTGCGAGCGAGTAGCCGTACATCTCGGTCATCCAGTCACTCGAGACTTTGCGCGCTTCGACCGTGAATCGGCAGTAGTCGTCGACCATTGCGAGCGTGTCGGTGCGCGCCATGATGTACGGCGGCCCGAGTCCGTAGTAGTGTTCCCACCCAACGTCACGGTCGATCTGTCCACATGGTTCAGTGCCACACACGATCGCTGTATTGTTGTTATCGTCGTCAAAGAACTCGTCGCCACGGATGACGTTGCGCCAGTCCTGGGCAAGTGCAACGCCATCCCGGACTTCGTCGGTCACGTTCACGGCGTCCCGCGTCCCTCTGTAAAACTTGCGCATGCTCTTGCCCGTGTTCACTTCCAGCGGCTTGAACAGCACAAAGTCGCTGTCGACGAGCGCCATGATGTCGTGCTGCACCGGTGGATTTGCGTGCTGCAAGAAGTGGCGCAGCCCGAACGGTTTGTTGTACGGCGTGTAGTTGTCGTCGATCTCCGGTAGCGGATGTGGCACATAGGATGGCGAGAAGTGGATGCGAAAATCGTAGTAAAAGTGCGGTTCGGCTAGGATTGCTGCTTGCTGCGTATCCGAGCACCCCGAGACGATCTGAGTGATCGGACCTTTCTGGCCGACGCGCGCCGCCGAGTCTTGAAACACAGTCGAGAAGAGCAATCGGTTCTTCTGGTCACAGCTGACGCTAAAGACAATGTGTATCGTGCTGCCGTCATGGTTTGCTGGAAACGGCGCATGTGCTGGCATCGACGCGTCAGCGATGTGGAGTTGCAGCATTGCATGCGGTTGCTCGCTCGATGACGACTGTGATGGTGCTGGTCAAGACGCTCGGGTGTTGTTGTGCTGAAACTGGTCCTCATGCTCGACTGTAGGCAAGCTGGTGTCGCGGAAGGTTTCGTGCGTGCGTAAGCGTGAATGATTCGATGTGAATGCTTGATAGGATGCCTGCAGCGAAGGTGCATCGGTGGCACCGCTGCCTGTTCGTGTCACGATGGTCTACAAGGAGGTGTCGACCGAAACGTGCTCGATCACGAGCATGAGCGCTGCGAGCGCGGCAAGCACCGAGACGAGTGCGAGATAGCGATGCCTGTGTGTCCAGTTTTGCGCGAACATTGCTCGTGCGTTGCAAGCTGTCGACGATGTGCGAATGCGGACGCAAATGTGAATCTGCACAGATCTAGCAGCGCGCAGCAGTGCTCAGTGCTCAGTGCTCAGTGCTGGTGCTCGACGCTCGACGCTCGGTCGAATAAGATGTGATTGGAAGCACCTGTGTCAGTGCACTTTCGCGTAAGCGAGCGCTGACACCCATGCTGCACTAGCTTAACTGTCCTCAATGGAGTCAAGCTATTACGTGCACGTCAATGCAGCCTGTGAATTGCTTCAAGTATCTCAGTGCTGTGCACGAACAAGCACCGCTGGTGCACATACTATCCATCTGATCATCTCTGTCTTTCATGTTAACAACAGGCGCTTTCGCCGCACGGATCTGAATGGAAACACGCGCCGTTGCTCGACATCGCACATGCTGCTGACGCGTTGGACACCTACAAGTCACTCAGGCCAGCCACGTTTTGGGAGCTCATGGAATCTCGTGCGCGTACCGTCGTGATGGCGTCAAACTTGTTCATGTTGTCAGGTAAGTGTTTTCGACACTTGTTGCGTCAATAAGTGTTTCACTTTATCCAGCGCATTACAAGCATATCACCTACACAGGATCAAGTAATTGTCAAAAATACACTTTGAAAAAGTGATAAAAGTGCATATTCTATACATCAAATGTCGACTTATGAGATATCATCAATGTTGTATAGATGAAATCAATGAAGTATTTCACGTATTGCTCTGCAAATATACTGTGTGTAGAAATTGACACAACTAACGTTTAGCAGTAACATTTTGATGCTACCGACTTTGAACACGTTGCTCTTTGTGTGTAGTGATCGTATTTCAACAGCAGCTTCGCGCTCGAAGTTGAACACCGCCCGCATTAAATAACTCGTCGTCGCGACTATTGGTGCCAGCACAGCAACCGCAGCCGTCATGATCGCTGCGACAGAATTTCATGTTCGCCATACCTGTTCGAAAGTAGTACTTGTACTGGTAATGGGCTGCTTATCGCGCAGCAATTTACCGGTAAATATATTTTCTCGACTGCAACACGAAGAAGACGCAAAATCGAAGAAGGTCGTCGTCTTGCTAAAGAACGACAACAGCGAAGGCGCGCATCTCACTTGGTCACGTGGTCTTGCTGTCTTCACGCATTTGTGTAGTCATCTCTTACTGCTAGTTGGTTGAGCGAGTAGCGTACACACGCACACATCCAGTAGCACGTACAAGAGAACTAGCAAGAGCGCACCACACCTACAGCAGCAAGTGACTTGTACGCGCACTCGCTCGTGAACGACTCAACCTCAACGCGACAGGCGCGCCATACGTGTGTGCGCACTCGTGGCACATAGCACCGGAACACAGCAGTAGACGCAACGATGGAGGCTGCGCGACCGAAACGCAATCGACAGCACAGCAAGAAGAAACGACAGCAACAGTCACAGCAACATGCAGAAGCCGCAATTGATGCGTCGGTACCGTCGTCAACAGCAGCAGCGACCGCAGCAGCAGCAGACACTGCACTCAACGATGCATTTGACGCACACCAACAGCACACATTCTTTGACAACAACAGCAGTAGCAACTTCACAGACGAGCTGTTGAACAGCGAGGCGACTGCCGACATGGATCCAGATTTGATGGAGCATATGCTCGCAGCCATGGCCGCTGACATGGAGCCGACGCAAAGTGCAGACGTTCGTCCTAGCGCTGTTGCCACACAACACACAGCAGCGACGGCTGTGACGGACCACGAGATCGCGCAGAACGAAGACGATCTGTGGAGTTTATTGACCGATGCGCCACCAAGCGCTCCAGCAACGGACGACGAGCAGCCACAGGTGATACACGCTCCGTCTCGTGCTGCAGCACCGTCTGCGCCGCTATTGTCCGACTCGGACGACGAACGAACAGCAGCTAAACAGCCGCCCGCGATGCGTCGCGTGTCGCTGCTCCTGAATGCTGGCGGCCTCGTTGCAACGTCATCACCGGACGATTTCCCCGACTCGTCGCCGTTTGGACCGCGTGGGTCTGCAGTCGCAACAGCGCCACCAGCAATTGATCTGAACGACGTCAGCAGCAGCAGCAACACGACTGCAGCAAGCGCTGCTGTTGCTGTGCAGTCGACCGTTTTACTACCAGTAGCAGTAGCAGAGGAGGAGGCCGGAGCGTCGAGCGACAGCAGCACAGCAGCAACGACGACAGCATCAACGTCGTCCGCGCCGTTGGAGAACGAGGCTGAGACGCCAGCAGCAAAGACGAGCAGCAGCGTTAGTTCAACACCGTCGGCGCCGCTGATGCCGTCGCTGTCGCCGACTGTGTCCAAGACGATCGCACGTGCGAAACACGCAGCGACGTTCGACGACACTGAAGACGACGCTACGGCAGCGGTTGCGAGTCGATCGGCCATTGCGCAGATCCTCCAGACAGCGACGCGCGACGCACGTACGACTGAGAGTGCGAGTCGCGTCGTGCGGACAACATTTGCAAACGCGCGGCTACTGGACGCAAGTCGCAACTTGTACCCAACGGTCCCGACGCAGCAGCAACAGCAAGTGCAACGTCCTCCAATTAGCGACGGTGGGTCGCCTATTGCAGCTGCTGCTGCGCGATCGCTACAGCGGATCCACGTGCAATTGGAACCGTTTACGAACTACGAGATGAACTTATTGCGTGCTGAAGCGTCGCAGAAACGCCAGGAGCGTAAGATGCAGCGCATTGAGAGCAACAAGGGCGAGCTGTTTGCGCGCCTCGAACGGTACTTGTTTGCTGAGTATCTGCTCCACACTGCTGCGTCGACGCTTGAAGCGTCCAAAGCCGATGTGGAAGAACTTGTAAATAAAGTATGGACGCTCGAGACGAAGCGATTGTCGGCCACCCAGCGCTGTGGCGACCACTCGGAGATGCAGCAGGAGCTTGCATTCCAGACGGCAAAGCTCGATGCGTCGCACTTGACAAAGCTGAAAGCGCATCTCGATCGTTTGCGGCAGCTCCGGACGATCGAGTCGTCGATGCACACGCTGGATCGCGCGTTAGCGTTCTTCCATATCGAGCAGTACCTCAATGGGTTATTGCACGAACCAAACCTCGTTGGGTTTTTGAATACCATGCATGCTGCTGCGTGCGTGACTGGCAATTCGAGTGTCGCAAGTAATTTAGAGGTTGTCCCGGAACGCATTTCGTTCTTTGAGACGCTTCCGAGTGGCAATGCGACGCTCGCATCGACGCTCGATCACCTCAAATATTGCATCGACGTGCTTGTGTATTTTGAAAAGAAGGTCACGCTCCACGAGAAAGGCGCGTTTGGGCGCATTCCACACACGTTCTATCGTGGGGAACTCGTGTGGCACGACGCTGCGACAGGGAACTCCAACAGCAGCATGGTCGTTCGCAAGATCAAGTGCTACGCATGTGGCTGCTTGAACGCACCGCTCGTGCCGCCACAGAGTTGTAAACTGTGCGAACGCTGTGCGGTTGTGCTGTACGTTCCACCGTCGTCGGTCGCAACGACGTCCCGCGAGTGGTTCTCGAGCGTCGTGCGGTTCCGCGCGTCACTCCAGCGATGGATCACGACGTGTCTACAGAGTCTGCTGCGGACAAAGCAGCTGAGCAACATGCCGTTCGTGCTCATGCACGTCCTGTTTCTCCCCCGCATCAGCTGTGACGATCGGTCGTGGTTCTTGCGGTTTGTCCAGTTTCCAAAAGCAGTCGTTGCAGCAAACGGCGATGTGCGCCATGCGTGGACCGACGACCTCGTCGATCATTACGTTGCGATGCTCCACTTGGTGTTCCACCCGGAAAAGTTGCGGCGCATGTCGGTGCTTGTCTCGAGTGGCGGCCCGCTGCTTGGTTCTGCGGCTGGATCGTCATCGACAGCAGCAGCAGCAGCACCGACTGCGATGAATGGCGCAGCGGCAACAACTGTCGCCGTGTCGCCCGAGTGGGTCTTGCTCGAGAACCCGGAGATGCTCGATCGGTGTTTTTTGTCCGATGCGGACTTTTGTGCAGTCCTCAACCAATTTCCAAACGCATTTGCATTCGAACAGCTGTTTACGGTCTCGATCGATACGAAGAAGAGCTTCAGTCGCGCATTGACGGTCGTGTTGGAGTTGACGCAAGCGCTCCAAGCGTTCCAGGAGTTTGAACTGTTTCCATTACGGATTGCCGAGTTGCTCGGCGAATTGTTGGCGCATGCATCGACGATCGCAGCGTCGACCGCTGCTAGCGACTACCCGACGCTGTTTGATCAGCTGTTTGTGACTGCGCTGCGTGGTGTATTGGCGCCGGATTGCAACCGCGTTGCGTGGAAGCGTCTGCGTGCGTTTCCATTCGGTTCGTTGTCGGCTTTGGCGCAATGGGACGTACTGGCATTGCTGTTGTTCAACGTCGAGTGCGTCCCGCCGGAAGCGAAGAGCGTCACTGGGTGGCTCGCGTTTGTCCAGCGCGCAGTGAGTGGCAATAGCGCAGACAGCGACAGCAGCACGGACGACAGCGACAATCGTATTGCTGCACGCGCGTCGCTGTATGCGCTGATTGCGACCGACACGGACAACGCTGCGTATCTGTTGAACGCGGTCGCGCACCTCGCAGCGTCCTGTAGCGACGAGCAGCGTGACCTCGTGCGCGTCGCGGTGCACGAGCTGTTCCTCGCTGGCTATACGGTGCCTGCGTGCCAGCGCGCACTTGGTGCGAACGGCGAGCGCGCGGCCGTGCCGATCAGTACGATCTGCTTGGCGCATCCGTGGATCATATCGTCGTTGCTTGCGCTGCTGTTTACGTACCACGAGTGCGCTGCGACGTGGATCCACGTGTTTGAAACGTTCCCGGTCAATCGATGGACGCCGACCGCAGCAGATCTCGTCAGTATCCAAGAGTGGCTCCTGCTCGAGAACACGTCAGCGCCGCGCTGTGCGCTCGCGCGGTTTCTGTTGGACCATATCAACTGGGAGTTTGACAGCCACACGCACGCACTGTTTACGAGCGCCGTGCTCCATCGCCGCGTGGCGCTCATTGTCGCAGAAGCTCACGTGCTGTACACGACGCGCCGTGCACGCGCGAGCGACGCAGCGACTACGATTGTTGTAACTGGAAGCGGCGCACCGCAGAAGCTCGAAGTCGCTGCGATCACGCAATCGATCCGCCGGGCGTTGTGGCTCGACGATACGTTTGACTTTCCTGCGTGGTGCTGGCGCCTGGTGCTCAAGCTCCAGTTCTACACGCCAACGACGCACGCGCCGTTCCTGGAACTGATTGACTTGGGACGCGACCGATCGCGCGACGCGTTGACACTCCGGCGGTGGTTTGCAAACGTCTCGAAGCCAGTGCCTGCGAGCGTCCAGAAAGTGCCGTTCTATGCACCAGCAGCAGCTGCTGCAACTGACACTCTATTGATGCAGTGTGTCGTGCAGACAAACAAAGCGCAGCTTGCACAGGACGTCGCTGCAATCAGCAGTGGCACGGGCTTGCCGATCCAGGAAGACGCTGTGATACGCGAGCACGATGTTGTTCCACATGACGTCGCGACAGTTGCAGCAACGGCTGCACAGACGACCGAGCCGATCGTCTCGTACTTGATCTGTCAGCTCACAACATTTGTGTTTAGTGACCGATTGGATCGATGGGAGCCGCTGTTGCTGTTGCTCAAGCACGATCTGTTTGCTGCGGCGGTTCGCGTCCTGGAGAACATTGTGCCGGTCCTCGCACAGCTCGAGCGTCAAAAGAAGCACGATACAAACAGCGCAGCGCGTTTCGAGATCGATGCGCGACGCCCGCGTCCAAGCGCACCGGACGAGGACGACGCGATTGAGGACGACGACAGAAGCATCGACGCAAGTGACAACAACACAAACGCAGACGCTTTCGCAGCGGCGGGTCGGACGGCAACGTCGTCATGTATGCAGCAAGTGGACGTGGAGGTCGAAGTGTGCATGGCAGCGATCGAAACACTCACGACAAACGAGCTGCTGCAGTTTGTCGCCGCGCTCTTTGACGCATCGTACATCAACGCCGATGAACGGAGTCGTATGGACGACGTCTTGCAGCAGGGCTACATTGGCGGCTGGGAGACGAAAGCGAAGTTGCGCGTCGTCTCGAAGCTCCGGTTCGTGCACGAGTGCAGTCGGTTTGTGCATCCGGCGCTGCTGCCAGCGCTGATCAACGAGTCGTTCCCGCGCACGAGCACGACTGCGCGATCGACGACTGCGCTCTTGCGTGGCGCCATGTCGTGGATTTCGTCGACGCTACGCGGCAGCAGCTCACCGGACGACGCACTGTCGCCAACGGCAGCAACCGCCGCAACGACTGCGCTCACGCAGCGCCGGTCGTCGATCGCTGCAAGCGCGAGCAGCGCAACTGCGACCGCAACAGCGTCGCTCGGTCTGCTATCGGCAACGACCGACTACACGCAATCGACGAAAGCGCTCGGCAGTCTGATCGAACGTGCGTTTGCGCGTAACGATGCTGTAGCTTTGCGCGTGACGATGCGATTCTGGCTCGACGCGCTGCTCCAAGTTCCGTTTTGGTTTGAGCACGCGGCGTTTCGTCATGTGATCGACGTCCTCGTGCGCTGTAGCATGGCGCGTCACTACGTCGCACTGCATCAACAGCAGCAGCACGACAGTCTCTACCCCTCATCGACTGCATCTACAAGCATGAATGACAACGTGCTGCTGTTTGAAGTCGTCGATGCGCTCCAAACAGCGTACGCAGCGCTGTGTCGACAGCTTGAAGCAACTTGCGACGACGACGCAGCGAGCGACACGCCGCCACTCGTCGTGAGTTTCTTGCCACCGAGCGACACGACTGCGCTGTCGGCGCTGTTTGGTGCTGCGTTTGACGCTGCACAGCACGTTGGAGGGTGTTCGTTCTTGGCGTTCTGGTCACTGTTGATCGAGACGCGGCAGGAGCTGCCGCTGTTCCGTGCACTCGGGTCGCTTTTGCTCGAGTACGCACCGAAAGCGATGGCGAAGATTGAAAAGTGGAAGCAGACGCGCGGGAAGTTGGCGAGTGAGTTTGCGCGCCTCGGTCTCGTGACGAACAACAACAGCGCAAGCTTTGCATTTGGCCACACGAGCTTGGATTCGTTGTCGCAATTTGCATTCTACCGATGGTGCGAGTTTTGCCTCGAGATGCCAGAAGCAGACGACGCGCAGCTACTGTTTTGGCAAGTGCTGTTTGCGCTGTACTTTGCAGCCGCTGGCGGTGGCGCACGGATCGTCGGGCATTTATTGCTCGAACGACCCGCGCGTCGCAACCCGAAGCGCGTGCAGCTGCGCACGAACCTCCAAGTTAAGCTCCGCAAGATGATCAACTATTGCGCGACGCAAGCGCAAGTCGTGCTCACGACCACGAGTACGAACGGCCTCTCGGTCGGTACTGACGTCGCAGGAACGACTGCAGCGGAGACGAAGGAGCAACTGTATGCGCGTTTCGTGACGCTATCGCAGCTCTACACGGCGATGGACGCGTGGCTCGAAGAGCCAGACCCGAACAGCTGGGTCAAGGACGACGAACTCGTGACGTTGCCCCGGCACTACGAAGTCAAGCGACTGCAGGACGTTTTGCGGCTGAGCGACGTGCTCTTGACCGTGACGGCATCGTTTGACTGGTCACAGCTGCCGCTCTGGACGAACTTGTGTGGCTTTGAGTTTGCAATCCGATCGACTGTTACTGCGGCTACAGCAACAGCAGAGAGCGACGCTTTGCACGCTATGCGCGGCACAAGTTCGCTTGGTTTGGCGCGCAAGACGAGCGACGCGATGGACGAAGAAGAGTTTGCGTTTGTCGAAGACGCTGCGGACTTGAGACGGCGGCACAGTAGCTTTGGGAGTGTGTTTGGCGGCATTGGCAGTAGCAGCAGCAGCGACAATGTGATTCGACAAATTCAACCGCTGCCGCTCTTGGCGGAACACTGCGGCCCGTCGACGTTGACAATGTTGCCGCTCGTGTCGCTCGCAGTGTCGGAAACGAGCTGCGTGTTGACGCCGTCGATCCCACTGAACAAATCTGCGCTCAAGAGCGTCGCAGTCAAGTTTTCCGAGAACTTGTCGGTCCTCGTTGCACTCGACGCGGAGCTGTTGGACCACGTGACGCAGCTGTATGCGAGCAAGACGCGGACGGTGACGCAGAGCATTGCGTGCTTGGAAGGCACGGCGTGTCGCCAGCCGGCGTCGTTCCGGTTTGAGTTTATGGAGTGGACACTCGACACGGCGCTACTGGATGCAGTCCAGGCGATCCGGACGCAGACCGAGCGCTGCGACATGCTAGCGATGCGCACAAACACAAACATGGCGTGGACCGTCATGGACCATCACGACGCAGACGATCGAGCGCTGACGACAGCAGCACACCAATTGAGCGCCGACGCGTTCCTGAAGCTCGATAGTGACGGATTCATGCTCGTCCTCCAAGTGTTGTTGATCGACCAGATCGTCCGAACGCTCGATGTCGAGCTCCAGAACGTCCAACGCGAACAACAGGCGGCAGCAGTACGTGCTAGTACAGACGCAACGGATGCTACTGGCACGAGCAGTTCTACGGACGTCGACAGTCCAACAGCAGCAGCAGCAGCAGCGCTCGTTGCGACTGAGCCATTGACAGCCGACACGACGAGTCGCTCTCCTGCGTCCAAGCAATGGGACAAAGTGCTCGACCGGCTCCATGAGAAAGGCCTCGAGTGGTTCCGCTTGCTCACGGAGCTCGATACGACGCTCTCGCGCATGGTCCCACCCCTGCGTGAAGTGCTCTGGCGCTCGATCAAACAACTCGGTGCGAGTTTTGTGTGCGTCGACGAGCGCGAGACGTTTGCGTTACTCCAGCTCATGCTCGACGACCCGTCGCGCATACATCTGTTGAGCGACTGCTTTGCGCCCGCAGGCGCGCCGACGCGATTTGTCGAGATGTTTGCCAAGTTGTTGAGTGCAAGTAGCGCGGCGAAGCTCTCGATCGACGAGAAGCTCGTGCTGTTGCGCCGGTTTGATGTTGGCGCGTGGCTCGCGCCGCCTTCGCCGTCGTCGCTGCGATCGAACACGACGACGACGCAACCGACCAAGATGGACCGCGAGACCGTGCTGTGTATCGTGCTCGCCGACATCCGGACGCAGTTTCCAGCTGATACGTCGCTCGTTGGCGGCAATACTAGCAACAATACAAACGCTGCGGCGGTAGCATCGAGTCGGAACGTTCGGGACGAATTGCTGCGGTTCTACGCGGACGTCGTCCATCGAATCTGTTCGATGCACTTGGTCGACCACGCAGAGACTGTGCTCCACGCACTCGTCGGTGTCCACGACGACTATCGATTCAACAGCAGCAGCAGCAGCACTGAAGCGACGAGTAGCGACGATAGCGCACCTGCGCGTGCGACGCTCCCAACGTTGTCGCGTCCAGTCGACGCGAAGATCTGGGAAGCGATCGTGACAATTCCACTCGCGACGTGGCAGCGCGTGCCACTGACACAGATCACAACGTTTGTGGCGTTCTTGAGCCACCACATGACGACGCTCCGGTGGCAGATGACACTGTCGACGTCGGCGTCCACCAACACGACAGCGAGCGACAAGACTGCGACAACCACAACAGCGCAGTATCCGATCGTGTATTGGCAACAACTCGGCGTGCTCAAGTGCTTTTTGGATCTGTTTACGATCTGCTGTCGCGTGACGCCGTCGACCGAGCAATGGCGACTTATTACGACGTTCTTTGAACCGCTGCTGTCGACGCTGTACCAACCCGCGAGTACGACCGAGAGTTCGAGCATCGGGAGTCCGTGGTCCGAGCACGACAGCTTCTCCACTGGCACGGCCGTGTGCTCGTGCTTTGTCGCTGCGTGCACCGAGTTGCTGCGCCACAAACCGTCGCATGGCACTAGCAGTAGCGCACGTCTGGCAGTGTCGACCACGCTGCTCGATCCAGCGACTGAAAATGCGCCATCGCGCAACGATACGGCGGCGAAACTCACGCAGATCTGGTCGTTCTACGTCCAGACGCTCGTGCCGCATGCGCCTGTGCACATCTGCAAGCACTTGCACCAGTTCCTCACGCGCTTGGCGTGGGAACAGTGGTGTTTGACGCTCGAGATCGTCCAGGAGATGCGCGACCTCGTGCAGCTCGAGACCCAGCAGCTCGTTGCATCCTCCACAACAGCAGACGCATCGTCGTCGTCGTATCCGTTCGTGTCGTGGCTCGTGCGCGACATTCTGTGTCGCATGACGTGGACTGCGACTGACACGTGGCTCTGTAACCAGAGCGACGCGGTCACGTCGCTATTTCTGCTCGCGTTTGCGAAACTGTGCGTCGAACTCGTGCTCGATCTGCCGCACTTTCGTGCGCACGAACGCCGCCAGACAACGCACCAGCGCGCACTGCCGGCGTCAAGTAACGTGTTGCCGCCGTACTTTGTGAACTTTGTCAAGCAGCAGAGCGCGTTCTGGGCCAAGTGGACGCTCGCACCGAGCGATTTGGACGCGCTCGTGCAGTTTACAAGCGACGCAGTCGAAGCGCCGCTGCTGCAAAGCGCTAGTGGCGCAAACTTTCGAGCGCGTGGTGCAATGGAATCCACGCACGGCGCGAGCTTCCCAGCGTATGCGACACCCGCGATCCTGCAGGACGCGTTCACGCGCTTGCAGCTCGTGCTGCGGCTGCTTGCGCAAGTCACGACGCTGCACCATGTACGCTTGACGCGCACGGACGCATTGCGACGCACGGATCGGTTCTTCCGGATGCTCTATGCGCTGTTTGAGCTCCGCGTCGCTGCGCGCGACGACTTTGTCGTCTCGGGCGTCGGGGGCGGGTCGTACGCAACGAGCGACCCAACTGCGTGGCTCGTCGTGCTCCACAGTGCGAGCTGCACGGTGTTTTACGAAAAGCTCGACGAACTCGTGCAACTCTCCCGCAACAGCAACAACACTGGCGACAATAGCAGCAATCTATCAAACGATGCACGCGTAAGTGACGACGATTTGACGACGACACTCGTTGGCGTCTTGCGGTTCTGTAACTTGCCGATCGTCGAGCGGTTCTTCAAAGACGCACAGTCGCATCGCGTCGCACGCGCGAAAGGCTCGTCGCCGTCGTCGTCGTCGTCGTCCCTGAACGGATCGTCGTCGTCGCTCAGTTGGGCCAAGTGCGGGAACGTCATCTTTGTCGAGATCGACAGTCTCGTGCGCGACTTTGCGTCTGCGAACAAACTCCAGCTGCGTCCGAGTAGCAATGCGAATCCAACCAGCACCAGCGACGACGACGAGCGCAGCACACGCGCCGACGCCAACAGCAGCAATCGGCTTGAACGCCACCACCCAACAAACGCAGTCGGCGACCGCGTCGGGCGTGTGTTGTGGAGCTTCCTCGCATTCCGTGGCAGCGAACGCTGTTGCTTGGCGAGTTGTGGGCGTGCGATTGCGTCGGTGCACGTGATGAGCCAAGTGGCGGAGAAGAGCATTGAGAAGTGGATCATCGACGACCGCCGCGGCGCGTGGAGTGACCTCGTGATGCACTTGCACGTCCCGGAGTTGAGTGCAGACGAGTTTGAGCGCGCGTGTTTAGCGCAGGGCAACTTGTTGACGCTCCAGTTACTGTTCCTGCAGCATTTGAAACGCGCGCCAGTCGTGACGGAAGCACTGGCGCTTGCGATGCTGACGAAATTGATTGCGTGGCTCGAAGCGCTCGAGCTCGCTACAATGCCGATGAACGCACTGACCGAGATGAAAGTGCTGTTCTTGGCTGCAGAGGTTGCGACGTTTGTGCTGTCGCCACTGACCGCGACGCTGCCGATGCCGTTGCAGAAGCAGACGTTGCGGCATGTGAGCGACGTGCTGTTGGCATTTGGTCACGCACGCAAGCAGCACGGGATCATGAAAGCGATTGGCATTGGCGGTGCGTTGCAGTACCACGCCGAGTTTCACGTCGCGTGCCTCACGATCGGCGTGTTCCTGCGGCTCCAGACGCGCACGAGCGCACCGCTGCGCGTCGACGACCGCATGCCGCTCGAAATCACACGGACGTCCGAGAAACACTTGAAGCGGCTCGACGAGTTGCTCCAGACGAAAGACTGTTTTTCGATTGCGAAGCGCATGGACTGGCTGATTGCGTTTATCAAGAGCCCGAAGCGGAGCCTCGCAGACCAGGACGAGCTGTTCGTTAGTGTGTTTTCGCGGCTGTACCCGTCGCATCCGTGGCTACTTGCAAAATGTGCGCTCGAGTGATGAGGCGATGCAGTAGTACAGTAGTATAGTAGAAGGAAAACTGAATAGGACAATGAATACAAAGTTGAAAAGTGGTCATGCGTGTGTGATGCAGGTCGCTCAAGCTTGCACCGGCTTCTTTGAAGTGCTGCTACGGCTACGAATGCTAGCCATTTACTATTGTAGAGTGGATGCGCGCTCGTCCTACAGTGGTACACGTGAGATCGTTATGGCTACACAAAGTCGACCGTAGGAGCAAACGATGCTGCTGACAAGAGTGGGGAATATGGCAAGGCTGCTTGACTACCGCAAGGTACAGCTGTAGTTGCACTCTAGCGCCATTGCGCGCACCTTCCTTGCATCGATGACAACAACAGAAGATCAATCTGAGACGAATAGATCAGGACGCGAATCTGAATGTATCAGCGCGATTCGTCGATTCGTCTGCGTCGCGGTTATGTTTTGATGCGACAGTCACCAAGCAGACATCTGGTACTTTTTGCATTGCGACTTTGTGGACGGCGCCAATTGCTGTTGATGATGCATGTATGCGTGCCGAATGCCTACTGACTGCTGACTACTGACTTCAGATAGTCGGAGCAGTCTGTCGCACATCATGCATACATGCAAAAGCAGTGGCTCACCAGCGTTCGCGATGCGCGTCGTCGTTGACAAGCAGTGCTACTGCCGCCGCCACTGACTCGAGCGCCTCCATTCGCGAAATCGACACGGATCAGCGCAGACCGCACACGCTGTACATCAGCGACAACACATCACCAGTAGATCCGCAGGTTCACACTACCGAGTGTTTAGCGTTTGCTGCCTCTCAACACTCACTGCTATACACTTGCAGTATCGCCAGCGCAACTACCACCCATAGACATCAACCAGGATGAAGCAGTCGCCAAACGTACAACAAACGCAGCAGACGCAAGCGCCTGGCACAGCTGTGTTCAAGACGTACCAGTCGCCGTCCCTGTACGCGTCGAGCGGCGGTGAAGACGACTTGGAGCTCACTGGTCAGCGCTTTGTCGCCGGTGAGCAGTTCTACAACCATGAGATGTACGGCAGCCTCCGTCGCGGCGGTGCCGTCACGTTCATGTCGCTCGACTGCCTCGGACTGGCAGCAGCGACGTTCTCGTCCATGTTCTCGTACCAAGCGCTGCTGACAGTGCTCCAGCCCATGATGAGCACGCAGCTTGAGCTCTCAAAGCAGCAGAACGTGTCGGTCCAGCGCCTGATCGAGATGCCGATGGCGCTCAGCTTTCTGTTTGGATTACTGTCCGACTGCTACCCGATCATGGGACTCCGTCGCAAGGGCTACATGGTCGTCGGGTTGGTCGTGAACGGCGCAAGCGTGTTTGTCATCGCAGGCTTGAGCGCGCACTTTGACGCAACGAAGAGCGACTCTGGCGACCCGAATCGCGCACTCGTGGTGTTTGCGATCCTCATGGCCGCGCTCGCGAGCATCGGGTGCATCATCACGTACTTGTGCGTCCACACGCGCGTGATCGAGCTGTCGCAGCGCGAGTCGCTCGCCATGCGCGGGTCGATCCAAGCGACGTACTTGATCTTCCGCCGTGTCGTGTCGCTCCTTGCAGCATCGTTCACGTACGCAGTGCTAGGGCCAACAGGGAGCGACCCGAACGTTGCGCTGTCGACCGCAATGGTCCTGCTTGCAGTCATCTCGATCGCGCCACTGCCGCTCATCTTGCGGTACTGGAGCGAGGAGCACTACTCGCTGTACACATCGATGAAGATCCGCGGTCGCATCTTTTGGAAGATCATGCAGCAAAAGGCGGTCTGGCGGGTGCTCACGTTCATTTGCTTCTTCACGCTCTTTCTCAGCATCAAGTTTAGCGACTCGACTGGCGTCGTGCGCACGTGGGCTGGCGCTGCAACCGACGACTCGCTGCTCGTGAAGACGATCACAGACGTCATCATGCTCCTTACAATGGTCGTCTGGCGCTACTTCTTCATGAATCGGCCGTGGCGGAGCTTCTTTTGCATGGCGCCGTTCTTCCAGATCGCACCGCATTTGTTGATTGCGTGCCTCGTGACGTTTGACGTCGTGCGTGACCGGTACCTCTACCGCGCCATCTTCTCACTGACGGCGATCGCTGATGGCATTGGGCTCCTGAATACGATCGTCCCGATCACGGAGATCATCCAAGAGGGCTCGGAAGGTGCGCTCGTCGGCCTGACGTTGTCGCTCCAGCGGCTGATTGGGATCTTTGTGAGCACGAACGCTGTTGGGCTCTTCCGTGGGAGCAACTTTTACGACCCGCGTGAAGTCGCAAGCGACACGTCGAGCGCGCATTGGGACGTGCTGCTGTCGCTCGTGCTCAACTTTGGCATCAATGCTTTGGCGCTCATCGGGCTGTTCTTCTTGCCGAGCCAGAAGTTGGATGCGCAGCAGCTCCGGATGTACGGCGGCTTCACGAAAGCAGCCAGTAGTCTCATCATTGTCTTTAGCGTCGTGTGCTTTCTGTACTCGTTCTCGATCAACCTCATGACGTTCGTCCCGAGTCTCTCGTGCATCACGCTCGCAGGCGGCAGCGGCTGCGACTGAAGCAGCGTAGGCAGTAGCAATGTAGAGAACGACGAGACGCAGCAGGACGCTCCATAACAGCTAGAGTCGCATAGAGAGTAAATGCATCAACAGTAGCTTCTAGCAGCACCAGCAAGTCCAGCAAGACTTGCTGGTGACAAACCAAAGAAGACACACACACAAGAGTAACATATAAGCGCAATGCACGACGTCGTCACGTGCTGTCGTAGTGTACATGAGTGATTGCGCTTACACATCTACTGCTTGCCTGCCTCTCTCTCTCTCCCTTTCTACCTGCTCGTATTGTTACGAACCGACTGCTCGCATGACTGGTAGTAGCATGTTCCCGGACCGTGAGATGTCGTACACTTTGCCCGAGTCGAGGTCCTTGACCGTCATGAGCGACGACGTCGGGCGACTGGTGGTGCTGCCTCCACTAGTCTCTCCTACTGTTGCTGTCGTCGTCACTACGGTCGTTGTTGTCGCTACTCCTGCAGTGACCAAACGAGCTGTCGTCGTCGAATGACGTCGCCTTGCACGACTATTGCCACTACCGGCACCGTCGTACTGCTGTGTCGTGTATCCTAACTGCAGCCGTCGGCGATGGCCGTTGCGGAGCTTGAGCAGCACGTGGTGACTGCAGAGCTCGAGCACTTCACAGACGCCCGTGACGAGGTCATCGGGCGACAAGTGCGCAAGGACGCGCACGAGCGCATGGCTCATTTGCTCGGCGCTTGCGTCGCGGCCACCGGCAGTCGCGACCGCAACGACGCGCTGCTCGGCAGCACTGCAGAGCGCAAGCGCGACGCAAAAGATGCCTTCGAGGCCCATCAACAGGCACATGTCCCACGCGACGAGCAGCGTTTCGTACGGCAATTGCGCCGCGTGTGCGATCAACGAGATGTCCGAGAAGAGCGTCGGGAACCACTTGTACGCCAGGAGGTTCGTCGGGAGCCCAGCTTTCGCCATCGCGCGATGGAAGTGCGGCAAGTGAAGGGCGACGACGTCGTCGAGGATTCCTCCGACTTCTGCAAGTGAGCTGAACAGATCAAAGTGATCGCGCTCGCCTGCGTTGCCGCCGTTTGCAATCGATCGAATCCCAAACACGTGCGGCAGCACGCGCGCAACGATGCCGCGGAGGAACGCAAACGCTTGTCGTTCGTCGTCGTGTAGGACGTCCAATAGAATGAACGCCAAGCCGTTCATGCCCTGCATATAAAAGCTCTGGCTCTGGATCTGGCTCTCGACAGCGCCATGGTCGCTATTACTGTCGCTCTCACTGTCGCTATGGTCGTCGTCAGTGCGAATGTGCGACGTGCAGCTTGAGAGGAATGCGTGGAGCACGTGCTCGAGACTCGCGAGGCGTCGGTGGCTCGCGTCTGGCGTCAACACTGGCGACCCAGCAGACGCTGCGAGCCACTTGGCAGTACGCGGGATGTCTTTCTGCACTTGGACATTGTCGCTAATGAGAGCGAGAGAGAGAGCGAGAGAGAGAGTGCGTCAGTAGACGCCAGCATCCAACAGTAAACGGCAATAGACGTACGCATCGACGAGCGGTCGCGTCAGCAGCGCTGCAAATGCATCTGAATCGATCGGTTCGGTCGCCCATTGAAACAATTTCGGCCAGTACGCGCAACGATGCGTTGTATTGCGCCCCACGAGCTGCAGCGCTTCGACGACGCGACCGCTGCGCTGGAGAAACACGAGCATGTCGGACAGGTCGGTTGCTGGCAGCGGCGTCGCTGCTGCTACTGGCGCTGCGAACGGCAGTGGATCGGCGCTCACACGGCGCAGGCGCGGGTGCCGTCCATCGTCTACGATCGAACCCGCTCGATCGTCTCGATCGTCGTCGTCCGCAAACGCGAGGCTGCTCTGGAGACTCCGCATGTTGAGCGAACTCTCGAGCTGCAAGCTATGGTTGAACGACAGCGGCCGCTGCTGCTCGTGCGTGTGGACGACGATGTTGCCGTCTGCAAATGTAATCGCACGCTGGATTGCGTCGACCCAGCGCTGGACGTCAGCGTCCGAACGCGCTTGAAACAGCATCGAGTGCGCTGGCAGTGCGACGACGAAGCACCCGCGCCGGTCGGCAACGACTTCGTGGACCGTCTTGACCGTACAGCCGAGTGTGAGCGGCAACACGCGGCGCGGGGTCGACTCGGACGCGCCGTCGGCGCGCGGGCAGCACGTCAACACGTCGCCGTCGAGCTCGATCGTATGTAGTGGCCAGTCGCGGCCGCTGCACGTTGGCTGGGCGAACGACCGCAGCTGCGTCGACAGGTCAGTGCATGGCACGCAGCGCAAGACGCCGCGTTTGTGTGGCGGCTGCAAGAAGCGCAGCGCCAGTGCAAGTGCACGGCTGTGGGGCCGCGCGAGCAGCTGCGTGACCTGCGCAGTGCTCAGCGTCTGGAGCGAGATGCCGTTCGCAGCGACGAGCACCGAGCCGCGCGGGACGCGGACGCCTGCTAGCACGACATCCTGCGTCACCCGCACGCGCTCGTGGCGCCATTCGTACGCGCCAGCGAACCGCGCGAGGTCGTTCGCTGGCACCGACGGCACGTCGACAAACTCCGACTCGCTGCCGAGATCGAGCGACGACGACGGTGTGCGTGTCCATGGTGTCGATCCAGCTACTGTTGTTGTCTGCGTGCGGCTGCTGCGAGCAGGACTGCGCTGTCGCCGGCCGCTGCCTGTCGACGCGACGACTGCGCGGAGTGCGCGGAGCCACTGCTGTAGGTCGTCCGCGCTCTTGGCGGCAAGTGCGAGGCGGAATTCGCCTTTCTTTGCGAGCTGGAAGACGTGGTTCCGACCCACGAGCGGAAACGGCAGTGTCTTGATGCTCGTTGCGCCGACCACGAGCAGCTCTTGCGCAAACACCATGCCGCTCAGAGTTGCGACTGCGCGCTCCTCGGCAGTCGAGCGTCGTCGAGTGCTGTCAGCAGCTGCAGATGCCGATATTGAGCCGGTCGCTGCGACGTCGGCAAACTCACGGAGCGCGCCGTCATCCGAGAGCACGTAGTAGCGCTTCTGCCAGCCACGTAGCAGCTTGCCGCGACACACGCGCACATGCAGCACGCCTTCCATTGTTTTGCAGGCGCCCAACGTTCGTGTAAATAGATCGATTTAGGAGGTGTCGATAATAGCACATTACAACAAATTCTATATAACCAAAAAATGACAAAAACATGTGTTTCTTTTAAGTGTGGTTTTGATGATGAATAATGCAATTAGGGATGATAACTCGCCATGAAGTAGCAGAGCATATAACATCAATGTGCACCCGGCAGATATCACAGCAATAATGAGAAATCATATACTTGTGTACTAGACTTCCGTCATAATGATATTGATAAATATTTCTCTTTTGTATCGGTCGCTGCAGAACTACTGATAGATTTGATATTGTATTCAAGTATACCGGAATACTATTTGACAGTTGTATAAAAAATAGCACAAAAATTTGGTAAAATGAGATCGAATGCAATCGAAATCAGTGATTCTCCGCAGAGGATTCTGAATAAACACAAGTAACGCGACTAAGGCACCCTAAGGTTTTGTCATCGACATCACTAATTAGTTTACAGCGAAACCGCATGTGTAAACATCAATTAAACAAAAATGTGAGCTTCAATACATACTAGTAACCGTTTTTGTTCGAGCGACGAGATATCCAATAAACGGGTTCGAATGTATTTGGCAGTAAGGTTTAACACCGACTAGTTGTAGTAGCATCAATTTGAGAACACAAACGTAATACTACATGATAGTGTGTACTCTATTCAATAACTTAATGGCGTCTATATATCATAGGCGACGCTCCATTGTGCTTCCAAAAATGAGGCACTTGTGTATTTGCCATTAGAATTTGCAGATAAAATTTCAAGTGTAACGAATTTTCGACATCTTAATTTCTTAAAGACGTCACCTCGTTGTATTGTCAAAAACAATGCACATCGCTTTTAAGATTTTGTTGAATCTAACAATGAAAGCCACAAATTTCAACAGAACCCCAATATCAATGAAAACGATAGATTTACGCGATTAGTTCGACAGTTTGTCAAAATGTCATAAAAGTGAGAGCTTTTTCGACACTTTTATCAACTGTTGAAAATTGCAACTTCAAACCGACGCGACCAGCGTCTGCCGAAACAATCGTATGAGGCACCACTGCTGCGACTAGAAACGTCGCGACCAGCTGTGCTGCATCAGTTGCTGCAAGAAGAGCATGCGTCGTGCAAGACGGAGATCGAGTGGCGGCACGCTCACTGTACCGTCGCCTGTGCGCGTCGCAGTGCGCATCCGTCCACCGACGACGCCATCGACTGCAGCTAAAGACGACAACGTTGACCCGAGCACGTGTGCGGATGTTGAAGCATCGGTCTCTCTGTGCGTCACGCCAGTCACGTCATCGGACGGCAAAGCACTGCATTTTGCATCCGAGAAGCAGTCGAAGACGTTCACGTGCGTGTATTTGCTTCCACCCAAACACTGCGCAAGTTGCTTCCGTGCGAGATGTAGCCACTCTATCGCGCGACTCATACATAGTCCATACATCTGCTCCTGCTGCACAGCTTTGATCACGTGTTTGCAAGCGACGCGAGCCAGAAACGTAGGTCTGCTGTGATGAAAGCGCACTGCTGTCCGCCACTCCACGAGCCATTGGCTGCCTCTACTAACGCCTCTCGACTTGTATTGCGTTCATACGTGTGTGTGTGTGCCCCTGCACTCGTCGATACCACAGACGTGTACACATCTGCGCTCCAGCCGCTCTTGACGCCGTTTTTGAATGGTTTCAACGTCACTGTGCTCGCCTACGGCCAGACGGGTGCGGGGAAGACGTACACGATCGGCAACAAGACGAGCAATGCACCAGCCGATTCGCCACCGACGCAGCATCTGTATCGCTTGCATGACGTCGACGGGCTCTTGCCGCACTTCCTCGTCGATCTGTTTGCGTCGCTACGACAAGAACCGAGCGTCAAGACGCTCAAAGTGTCGTTTTTGGAGATCTACAGGGACGAAGTGCGCGATTTGCTCCAAGCGCGCAATCCTCTGGCGTCCTCAACAGCAGCGACACCGAAGAATCAGCACTTGGCGATCCGAGAAGACGAACACAACGTCTGGGTTGAGCACTTGCGGCACCTCCAGGTCGAGAACGTCCAGAAAGCACTCGAGCTTTTGAACGCCGGCCGCTCGCGTCAAGTCACGAGCGCAAACGCACTGCACGACAAGTCGAGTCGATCGCATGCGATCTACACGCTGGACGTCACGCGCAAGTTTGTCAATGAGATCAAGAAGACGAAACTCACGTTCGTCGACCTCGCGGGCAGCGAGCGCGTCAAGAAGACGCAGGTCGAAGGGAGCGGCGCACAGATGAAAGAGAGCATCCAGATCAACGGTGCGTTGCTTGTTTGTTTGGTGTGTGTGTGTGTGAGAGAGAGAGAGAGAGGTGGTTGACTGTGCTGCTGTGTGTGTGGCGCTCTTAGTCGGTCTCTTGGCGCTTGGGACAGTGATCAACGCACTGAGCAACGACGCAGCGCAAACGAGTAGCACACACAGCAGCACTGTCGCAACAGCAGACAGCGCAGCAGCAGCAGCCGCAATACCGTTTGTACCGTATCGATCGGCCAAGCTCACGCGGCTTTTACGCGATGCATTGGGCGGCAACAGCCAGACGCTCTTCATGTACGTCCACTGGCAGCGTCTTGCGTCTTGCGTCTTGTGCGTTGCGACAGGACGGTAACGCTTTCTTGTATAAGTGCGTGCGTGGCGCCAGAGGAAACGAACGCGCAGGAGACGCTCCAGACCCTCCAGTATGCGCATCGCGCGCGCAACATCCAGAACAAAATCGAGAAGAACGTCGAGAGTCTCCAGTCGCCACGTCTGAGTGCTGGTACTAGCAAGAGCAAGAGCAATAGCAACAACGTTCTGCTGTCGCCGCAATCGAGCAACGCACGGCGCTTGCACCGCACATCGAGTGAACTCGAGATCCACGCGCTGCAGGAACAGATCTGCTTTCTAAAGCAACAGCTCGACCACGCGAATGCTGCAGCAGCAGCAGCAGCAGTCGTTGGGACGAACATCCCAGCAGTTGGTGGTCCATTGCTGTCGCTGCTGTCGCAGACGGTTGACAAGAAGAGCAGCAGTGCGACGCGCGACACGGAGTGCGTCGATGCAATTGACTGTGCTACAGAGGCTAGTGCCGCTGCGGCATCGCTTGTCGATGTGCTGCCAGTGATCCACGCACCAAGCAAGAGTCACATGAAACAACGAAAGCGATCGGCCATGCTACAACTGCAGCTCAGTGACAACAACAAGGACAAGGACGATGACAAGGACGATGATAAGGACGATGATAAGGACAGGAGCGATGCATTAAACACTACGCACGCCGCAGCGCAGCTGCCAGCGCCAGATGCGACGCTCGTGTCGCTGCTCGTGAGTGCGACCGACGACGTCACGCGACGACCGCTGACAGAAGAGAATGCGGTCGCCACAAGCGCTGATCTGGCACTTACGTTCGATTTGGACAACGTGTGCGTGTTGCCGAGCGTCGACGCTGTCGCTCCAGCGTTTGCGCCTGTCCGTACGATCGACAGCAGCAACGAGTCAGAGTCTAAGGCTGTGGCGCTTGAGCTCTCGAGCGACATTCCGCATTTCCAGCAGCTGCCAAGCGGCGATAGCGTTGGTGGTGCAGCGATCGTCGTCGCACCCGAAGCGATTGACGACTGGCTGCACGAGCATGTCGTCGGTGACGCAGATGACGTTGCTGTGGCTGTAACGCGCGCTTCTACTAGCGAGTCCCTCGAGCCAGACGAAGCGTCTGTGACAAGCACTGCGTGCGTGAAGCCAGGCAGCACTAGCAGCGGTCGTAACGACGCGGGCAACGGCAACGAGGACGTCGTAGACAGCGCTGCCAGCAACGCGGACAGCACTGTCTTATCGACTCTCGCTACGACGTCGCTCAGTTTGACGGAGGAGGCGCTCAGTGCTGCGTCGTCGACATTGCTTGCGAGCGCAAGTTCGCTCGTCGAGACGATCGTTGAGACACTTTGTGCGTCAGCAGTTGACGTTGGTGATGTCTCCAGTGTCGAAGCCGACGAAGAGTCCATCAATACATCAGACCCTATAGTGACAGAGCCAGTGGTGCCACTAGCGCCATCACCAGCGTCACGAGAACCACAGGAGGTACAGCCGACAGCGTTGATCGGACCGATTGAACCCACAGTGTCCGTGCAGCACAAGCCTGAACGGTTGAACAACAACAACAGTAGCAACAACACCAACCAGGAGTCCGTTGATAGCGACGGCATTGATAGTGACGACGACGCGCTGTGTTCGATCAAAGCGACCACCACATCGCATGCGACTCAGACCGACTACGAGGACGCAATAGCAAACAAACGATCAGCCATTGCGCCGGACTTTGTGCTTGAGCGACGAGAGCGTAGTCATCTATCTCAGCAGCAGCACAAGCACTTGCTGTCACCACGCGCACGGCATCGAGCGCATCGCGTGCTGTCGCCACTAGGACGACGCGTCGTGCATCCGTTGCGGCTGTTTGCATTCGACGACGACGACGACGACGACAAGGACGATTCATGGCACACAAATCAACAGCCACAGATACGCAGCGCTGTAAAGCTCGAGTCGCTCTTTCAGGTGCGTTCGTTTGAATGTCCGCCACTCACTTTTTGGACAGGTAGGATTGTCTGGAGAGCGAGCGTCGATGTGCTGATCGACGCGAACGTTTTCATCATTGGCATTCGGCATCGTTTTGTAGTCGGCCAAGCAGCTCCTGGACGACGACTTTGGCGACAGCAGCAGCACCAACCAGGACGACGACAACGATAACAACGACAGCCAGACGCAAACCACAGCAACACAGCCGACAATCGAGTTGTGCTTGTCGACATTCGCAGCGTACGTTGCGAAGCGACGCGTGTGCCAAGCGCACTGCGCAAAGCTCCAGCTGCGCGTGCGTCAGTTCGAGACGCTGCTCGCATTCACGCGGCCTTTGAGCGACAACTGTGCCTTGCGCGCGTACAAACTCGCCCATCGCGCGCACGTGCTCGAGCAACACGTTGGCTTCTGTGAAGCGATCGCTGCGCAGCGCGTGTACAAGCGCCTCCAATCGTGGTCTGACGCGCAGCGCAATGGCTGTCGCGAGAGCTATTGTGACTGCGACGACAGCGACTGCGACGGTAGCGTCTTCTTGTCGCGCTACCAAGTCGCTGCGTGTGAGTCGTGGCTCGTGCCGCACAACTTGATGAATCGCACGTACTTCCAACAGCGCGTACTGCCACTCGTACTCAATGGCTGGATCGTCGTGACGCCGCGCGTGCTCGAAGCAGAAGACGCATGGCTTGCGCTCTAAGAGAGAGAGAGAGAGAGAGGCACGGATCGAACAGTGTAGACAGAGACGGAGATAGAAAAAGACAAGTCCACTGTGTAAAGCAAAATATGTTACGAGGTCTCTATCGATAAGGTATGAAGGAATGCATAAAAAGAGCGTCGAGAGCAGAGCGTCGCTCCTGGTGTCACGATCGCCGTTGTCGCCGTCGTCGTCTATGGCGTGTTGTGTGTTGTTATACTACGTTGTAGTTGTTCGTGATGTCTCTCTACCCAAAGAACCCAAACCGGTGCGGGTCAAACTTGCTCATGTCGAGCTGTGGCCGCAAACCGCTGATCTCATCTGCCAATAACGCCGCTGCGCCAAACGATAGCGTCCAGCCTTTCGAGCCATGACCGGCGTTCACATACAGATTCTCAATCTTCGTGCGGCCAATAAGCGGAACGTCGTCGGCCGTGACCGGGCGCCAACACACGTGCGTCGTCATCTTTGCAACGTCCAGGTAGCCGTCCGGGAAGATCGTCTTTGCTTGCGCCAAGAGCCAATCGAAGCGTTTCTGGCTCGCGTCTTTCTTCTTCGGGTTTGAGAAATCGACGCCGCCAGAGATCCGGAGCGTTCGACCGAGGGGCGACACGAGGGCGTGGCCCCCAGCGTAGACATTATGGAGCGGTGCGTCAAACGCGTCGGCGACTGGGACCGACAGCACGTAGCCTTTCACAGGGTAGATGCTGAGTTTCAAACCGGCTCTCTTTGCAATCGAGACGGTCGAGTTCCCGAGCGCCAGTACAAACTCGTCGCCTTCGATCAACGCACCACGGCGCGTCTGGAGCGCAATCACGTTCGTCTTGTCGGTCAAGACGTGCTGGACTTCGGTATTGAAGCGAAACATCACGCCTTCGCGCATGCACAACCTATAAAGTGACTCGCACATCTTGTGGACGTCGCCATTCGTTCCGAATGCACTGAACAGCGCCCCCGCATGGAACATCGCAGGTTGAAGCGTCGGTTCCAAATTATGCGCTTCGACCGGCGTCAACGACTGCAATTCCATTCCAAGCTCTTCCAAATGCCGCGTCCGATCCGATTCAATTGTCAAATCATACGCAGCAGCAGTTCGAAAGATTTCAATCGTCCCTTGTGCGGTCTGGTCCATGTCCAACTCACCTTTCTTCGTCTGCAATTGCAATTCACGGAGTTTCAGCATCGAATAGAACCCCAATTCTCGAATCGTCCGACCGTGTTCGTTCGCTTTTGGGGCTTTCGAGTTCATCATGAACTGCAAGCCCCACTTCCAAAACTTGGTATCACGAAACGCACTCCATTCGACTTGGAGAGGCTTGCCAGTCGTTGGCCACTTGATGGAATTGGAAGACGCACGACGCACGAGGATGCTGTTCTTGCGCGGACGTCTCGCGGTTGTAGAGGCAGGTGGCGGCGGCGGCGGCGGCAGTCGAGCAGCAGCATCATCCGATTCAACTTCTGCGTCCGGCTGCTGTTGTGTGACAATCGACTGATCAAACGCAGTCGTCGTCGATGCGTCAGTTGGCGCTTTCGGCACGTCTTTGCTGGTCGAGGCACTGCTTGCGGCCGCACCGCCTTTGCGCAGCAGGCGTTCGTCCGACCACGATGCGTACAGTGCAGGGTCCAAGAACGCGCCATTGCATAGACTCACTTGCGTCCCGACGCTCGCTTCTTTCTCGACGCACAGCACTTCGTGGCCGTGCTTGGCGAGAAAGTAGCACGTCGTCAACCCAATGATCCCAGCACCACACACGATCACGCGCTTGATCAACGGCCGATTGTTGATCCCGATCGTCGGCTCCATCTTCATGTTTTCTGGAAGGAGCGGGATCCGCATCGCAGGCGCTTGCGCTGATGCGATCGGCGGCAGCAGCTCGTTCTCGAGTGCAGCTGCAGTGACGACAGCAGCAGCTGTTGTAGCGCTCGTGGCACTTGAGGGAGCGACCGCCAAGCCGCGCAAGTGGGCAGGCAGCTCTGCACTGCTGCTGCTGTTGTTGTGGGTAGAACGACTCGGAACGACGGGCGGTGCGCCGCCGAATGCGCTCGGTGCGAGTGTATCGGTCCGCATCGGCTTGTTGCGCTGACTCGAGAGGTGCGCAGCAGGTTCCATATGGTGGTGGTGGTGGTTGTTGTTGTTGTTGGAGCGCGATGGAGGCCGCTCAAAGCTACTGCCGCTGCTGCTGACGGTGCTGGTGCTACTTGTGCGCACGATCTGCGCAGCGTCGTTCGTCGTGTGCGAGCCCATACACTGCGGTGCGTATATACAGGGTCGACGCTAGCGAGCGACGTGAGACTGGCTGGCTGGTTGGCGAGAGACCGCCGATGCTGGACAAAAGACGACAACAACGACGACACGGACACGCAGACGGACGCACGACACGGACACGTACGCAGCACGGATAGCTTGTTTTCTCAAAGTGTGGCGATGGCGCTGTGTGTGTGTGGTTGAGCGTACAAGGCAGTGCTGCAGCGGTCACCAGTCGATGGCGTGCTGTAATGCGCTCGTGGTCGCGAGTTCCGGAATGCGCAGTAGAAAGAGCGAGTGCGAACAATAACAAGCACAAAATATTGGAATCCTTGAAATGTGCGATGGGTCGACAAAATCGACAAAAGTCAGAAACAGACGCGGTGGACCATCATCGACTTGCTTGGCTGAGGACTTGCAAACAATGCAGGCGCACGTCGAGGCAGTCGTGCTAATCGCTTGTCTGTTCGTTATGTCGCTCTCCGTCAAACACACATTTGTGGTGTGGTGCTTGACACCTTGACCGATTTGTCAAGCAATGCGAGAGCCACATGACAATCAAGCACGTGCGAATCGTGACGCAAGCGTGCCAGACGCTGGCTTGCTTGCTTGTATGCAGGATACTTGCACAGTACGACTAGCGACTGCGCACTTGGACATGCCACGTCGCTGTCGTCGAAAAGGCACGGCAGTACTCCAGTACTGTACTCCATTTGGGCTCACAAACTTCTCTACTTACACACATCTGGGATTACATGCCTTGCGCGAATTTTCCACCAGAGATTGTCAGCTCTGCACCAGAATCGCGAAAGAAGAAGCAACCAAGCGCAGCAGCAACACAGCAGCAACACAGCAGCAAGCGCTTTGCATTTGCTTGACCATGTGGCGGACCTCGCTCGACACCAGATGGATTGCCATAAGCTCTGAAAACGAGGGTTACTTACAACGTGGTTCGAGCCATGTGGCCTGTCAAACTGTTGTGAGATATAACACCAGGTTTTCACACGCTGGTCTTGTATGGCATGACGCCCACACACTGTAACAAGAACTAATCGAGATGAGTGCGTTGTCCTTGTGTAGCCGAGGAAATGACAAAACAGGCATAATTTTCATGCTTTTTCGCGACAAAACCCGCTCAGTATGCTGTTTTTGTCACAATCTCCGTTACTGTCGTGTTAAGTAGCGGATCGCTATACTTCAATATTTACCACCCCACAAGAATGGCCAAAAGCAGTCAGTACCGATAGCAAACAAATGTAGAATGCACTGCAATACGAAGAGTATAGATGCTGCAGCGTGTATAGCGAACTGCAACGTGCACACGTATGATTCCAGAATGAAGCACCATTCGCGAGTGCTTGCGACGCACGCGTTTGTGCGCTGTGGTACGCGTGGCATGTCTGTACTTGTAGGCTGCACCTTTGTTGTCGCAAGCATGAGGACTCCATGAGTGGAAGGTGTTCGTTTGATTCATTAGCGCAACGTGGGTGGCGTATGACGAGGCACAATGTATGCAAGGAAACTACTGTAGCACAAGCAGCAAAGTAAACGTAGTGCCTGACATACGCGTCATTGCACGAGCGATGAAAGCATGCATGCATGCACATAATCTTGCTTGCGGTGTGTGTAGCACGCTGTGTGTGGTGGTGTTTGCATTTGCTTTTGCTCGCAGTTTGTCAAAGTGCGGATTTTGTCATGATGCAAATTGGAATAAGCTTCTTTTGACAAATTGTTCCCGTTTTGTCATTTCGAATTTGGGTATGCCGGTTTTGTCATTTCCCCTCCATCGATGCATTCTTTGTCATATTGTGGGTTGTATCTTTTTTAGATACAAAATTGTGTCTATAGTCTTGTCAAACCAGGTGTCACCCAAGCTTGCTGTGTTTGATCTATTAATCTACGATTAACACGAGCACCCAGTAGTAGCATCGTGTTCGGTATTCATGAGTTTAGCACGCTCGCTACAGTATTGACGAGCTGCGCCGCGATTCACTTCTTGCGCCACGATAGTGATGAGTCAAAGCTGGTCTGATATAGGTGCATATGTATTGTTGACGCGGCTGCACGACAGCAACCGAGCCGCCCTCAATAAGAAGCGCGAGCGTCAGTACACGGTTGCAGAAAATGTCGTTGTTGTTGCTCCTTGTCCTTTGTACTGCGTCATGCTAGTAGCTTACAATGCTGCAATGCCAGCAGCGTCTCCAAACGACCCCATCGCGTCGCTGACGTGTGGGTAGTTTTCCATGATCCAGCTGACAACGTCCATGTAGCCATTGCTGTCCGCGTCTGTGAGTGCCTTGACCGTACACCCGCTACTGCAATGCCCGTGCAGGTACAGCAGCAACTCAAAGTGTCCGCCAGCAGCAGCGCTATCCATCGCTGCTGGTGTACAACCAGCGCCGCAACTATTACGCTCGTGGAGCCATTTGACGACGTGCAAGTGGTTGTGTGTTGCTGCTGTTTGAATGGCAGACGCAATTAGGTCGCTAGTGCTACCAATCTGCTCGAGAAGCCACTGGACGACGTCCAGATGTCCATTTGCAGCAGCTGCGTCCAGCAGCATGGATCCCTGACTGCGTATATCCAGGTCGAAGCGTTCAAGTAGCCATTGTAGGACATCGAGGTGTCCATTCGACGCAGCAGCACGCACGGATGAAACCACATGCTGTTGCACCGAGTTGGCAACGATCCACTGGACACCGTCCAGATGTCCACGTGCAGCAGCTTCGACCATGCTGTACCACACTGGCTGGTCGCTCCACTCGCTGACGCGACGCGCGTGAAGCAAGCGCGCAGTGTCCAAGTCACCATGTGCAACAACGTGCATGACGGCATCTTCTACATCCTCTGCTGTGTAGCGCAAGTCGCCGTCGGCGCACCTGCTGCTCGCAAGCACCAGCTTGACGACGTCGACGTGGCCGTTCTTTGCTGCGTCGATCAGCGCGAACCGGACGCTAGCGCTCTGACACATCGATAGCAACAGCGCAACGACGTCGACGTGGCCGTGCTTTGCAGCAAGCTCAAGCCCGCGTGCGCACTCGGCGTGCATAGCGTCACTCGATTGCGCCACCCAGAGCCACTCGATGACATCGGCGTCGCCGTATGCAGCGGCGCCAGTGAACAGCTGCTGCGTAGCGGTCTCAAAATCATGCGCAGCGAGCCACTGGACGTCGCGCAAGCCGACGTGCGCGCGCATTGGGTAGCAAAATACCGTCGGATCGAGCCGGTAGCCGTGTGCGTAGAGACACTTGACGACGTCGACGTGGCCGTACGCGATCGCTGTCTGAAGCGCCGACGTTGCAAAGTATTCGGACAGCTTTGGTGCTCGATCGTGAATCCACTCGACGATCGCAACGTTGCCGCATCTTGCAGCGCCAGTGAGCGCAATGCCAAAGAAGTCGCGCTCGCTTGCAACATCGTTGTGGTTGCGCCAGATCCACTCGAGGACGTGTAGCTGCGCGCCTTCGGCTGCGCTCCCAGCGACTTGGTTACTGAGACGCAATTCGTTGTAGTAGTCGTCGTCGCTACGCGCGAGGAGCCACTCGAGCATCGGGATGTGCCCATTCGCCGCAGCGCTGTACAAGCTCTCAGTGCACCACTCTTCGACGTGTTTGCAGTGCTGCACGAGCCACTCGAGCACGTACACTTTACCGAGTTTGATGGCGGCATCAATCGCGCGTGACGTAGATCCAAGCTTGTCCTCGCTTGCGCTGTACGCGTCCGTCGACCCGCACAAGTACCCATCGGCAGAGACCGCGTCCATTGAAACCGCAAATGCGAGCAGCGACTCGAGCAGCGCGACGTCGTTCTCTCGGCGCACAGCGTGCTCGAGCGCTGTGGTAACAACATGCGAGATGTAATGTCGATCTGTGATGCGTGTCGAGCCGTGAGCGTAATGATCGTGCATCACATGCTGCAGCAGTTGTTCGTCGCCATACTCGGTCGCGCGTGCGATGGTGACACGTGGCGTTGGGTCAATGAAGCTGCTGATTGAGACAGCAAGAGCACCGACGCCGAG
Organism: Globisporangium camurandrum; assembly: GCA_023337595.1. Lineage (NCBI taxonomy): Eukaryota > Oomycota > Peronosporomycetes > Pythiales > Pythiaceae > Globisporangium > Globisporangium camurandrum. The sequence continues at coordinate 35,911 of JAADXH010000149.1, forward strand.
TCGATGGCGCTCTACGAATTGTGCAGCTGTGAGGGGCTCGTTACGCTGCACATGCATTTTTATGCTGTGAGCAGGAGCAGTTGCGATTGATGCTCGTATCAGTGTTCGATGTGTGTCAAATGTCAATGAATACCGGTATATTTGAGAGGCACGCCTGTACTACCGATAGTACTACAGTGCTGGCCAATGCTATAGGGACACCCACTTTTTGTGATTTTTAAACCAATATTCGCCTTTTGAGACTGAAAATTGGCTAGAATGAGCCAATTAGAAGACGCATTCTGACAGTGCTTTCCGTTTGTTGAGCAAC